>QWTY01004093.1:3815-39298 GCA_008033365.1 Pseudorectes ferrugineus
CGGCCGTCTCTGGGGTCTTCTCAGCCGGCGGCGGCCTTGGTGCCTCCCAGCACGTCCCGCTGCTCTCCGGTGGTCCCGGCGGCTTCCTGGTGTGTCCCGTGATGCCTCCCACCATCTCCCACTGTCCCCTCCCAGTATTTCGCAGTGCCCCCCAGTACGTTCCCAAGTTCCCACGCTGTTGGTGTCTCCAGAACCTCCCATTGCACCTCAGTGCTTCCCACTATGCCTTGCTGCCCCACAGTCACTCCCTGTGAAGTCCCATCCCAGTATGCCCTGCTGCTGCCCAGTATGTCCCACTACTTTTAGTTCACAGCAGTGTGTACAGATGCCTCCTGCTACCACACTCCCAGTCCCTCCCAACACCTCTGATATGTCCTATTACTGCTTCAGTGATTCCCAGTCCATTCTGCCTCTCAGTCCACCCCAGTTTCTTCTGTTATGTTCTACTGGCCTTCCCGGTGCCCTCCAATATGTTACACTATTCCCCCAGTGCCTCATAGTACATCCTACTGACCTCCAGTGATGTCCAGTTTGTCCCCCAGAGCTTCTCAGTTCACCTAAATGCTTCACTGTATGTTCTACTGCCTCCTCCCTGTGCATCCCACTACCTCCCAGTCCAACTCATTGCCTCCCAGTATGTCCTGCTGCTCCCTGTCACTGCCCCTCAGCCTATCCAGGCAGCTCCTGGTCCTTGGTCCTGCCCAGGGGTGCCAGGACAGTTCCTGCACCCGCCAGCTCTGTTGATGCCTTGAGCTCGACCATAGCTGGCCCAGCATAGTCCAGAGGGCTGCAGTTCTTCCCGTCCTGACCAGCCCTCATTTTCTCTCCCAGGCCAATGACTTTGTCCGGGCAAATGCCTGCAGCAAGCTGACAGTCATCGCTGAGCAGATCCGGCACCTGCAGGAGCAGGCGCGGAAGGTGAGTGAGGATGGGCAGAAGGCTCATTGCCTTGCCTGGGGAGATGAGCATCTGCTGCCACTGCTGGGTATTTGGGGAGAGCTGTGGCCTGGATGTGGGTTGGGGCCAGGAGCCGAGCAGAAAAGATTCAATGGAAAAATAAGGAGGTTTATTGTCCCGTGTCAAGGGGGATGGGGGAGGGTTGATTTTGGTGCTTACCCTGAGTCCTGAGCACACCAGGAAGGACTTTGGATAAAGTAGGGGAGCAAAGGCGGGTGGTCCAAAACAGCTCAGGTGTCGGGACAGAGAGAGATGACCCTGGTTTTGGGACAGGTGACTTGTGTGTGGACTGTGCTCTTGGAAGGATCTGTTGAGGTGACGATGTGGCCCTGGCTGGATCTGAGGCCCTGAGAGAGATGAGCTCTTACCTGACGATGAGCTTGGCTTTTCCGTTTGTCCTAGCTCATTTGCTGGAGCGGGTGGTCCTAGCAGCACACGGCAGGGCTTGGCTGTGCTCATCAATCCAGCCTTCACCCTTAGGGATGAAATCTGGAGCCAGAGTGGGGAAGGATCTGCCAGTCACTGCAACTGGCCCACTGCCATTGAGGCCATTATGTCATTAACTGGTGGAGCTGGAGCAGTGGAGCGGTCAGGTGGTGGAGCTGGGGAGATGAATTCTCCTTTGTTTGCTGCCCCTTCCCTTGTGGAGCACAGCAGGAAGGCCCCAGAGTCCAGCAGCTGAGTGCAGAGATGAGGAATAAGCCCAGCATGTGGTGGGGTCAAGCGTAGAGGTGAATCTGGGGTGAGATGCAGAGGTATCTCCACCTCTGTGAGCAGGTTCTCTGAAGTCCTACTGACAGGGAAGAATTGGAAAAAACTTTATCTCTTTGGAAAGCATCTCCTTTCTGGGGCAAGTGAAGTCAGATGTGTGCCAGGGAGATCAAGGCCTCATGACCCATAGGTCAAGTGATGTGTCTCGGGCTATGGCTGAGATGCAATAGCATGTTGTCATTTTATTTCAAGTGTAAGGATGTTAAGTTTTGTGTTTTCCAGGTTTTGGATGAAGCTAACAGGGATGCTGATCTGAACCACGTGGCCTGCAACCTTGTGAAGAAGCCAGGAAATGTTTACTACATGTACAAGCGGGAGAGTGGGCAGCGATACTTCTCCATCCTGTCTCCTAAGGTGGGTGGTTACAGCCCATGAAGAAGCAGGGAGGGGGAAAAAAAGTCACGTTTCTGGTGCTTGGGAACATATGGAGCTCAGGCAAAAGCACCAGCTTGATGGGGGCATTCATTGGTCTCTACTCAGTTGGTGTTTGCCCTTGGTCTGGGTTAGTCTGCTGGGGCCAGAGCCATCTTACGGAGTTCTCTGGCTCTTGGTGGAGAATGGCAAGAAGCCCTTTGGGGCATGGACCTGAATTTTGTCTTTTAGTACCTGTGGTTCTTTGGAAGTAAGGAACTACCAACGCGCCCTGAGCCTTCCCTGGCTGGTGTGGCTGCCTGGTAGGACAGTCTCCTCAGGTACTTCAGCCCAGGGACTGAGTTTGCCTGCAGCTGAGGAGATGGTCTTGGAGGTCTCCTCCTTCCAGACTACCCATTTTCTTAAATGCAGGGTGAAGGCTTCAGGGCAAAGCTCTGGGCAGGTCAGGGAGATCTTGTGTCCACAAGCCTTCCTGTGTCAGCAACTCTGGAGCTTGACCTGATCTTGGACTCGGGGTAGCTGAGCGTATTTTTAGGTTAGGAAATGAGATGGTCACGTAGCTGGGGTTGCTTTGAAGGTAGTAGGGCTGAGCGACAGCACAGCCCAGCTCCAAGGGAAACTGAGCACTGATGGAATCTCTCTTTTCTCCACCAGGAATGGGGTACCACTCCCCATGAATTTCTTGGTGCCTATAAGCTCCAGCATGACATGTCCTGGACTCCGTTTGAGGACATAGAGAGACGAGATGCTGAAATAACTGTCCTGGAGAAGCTGCTGAGCCGGCAGGCAGCACTGCCCCCGTGCACGGAGCCCAACTTCCAGGGCCTGACCAAGTCACATGAGTGACCACACAGGACCCCCTGAGCAGAGTCCCTGAGCGAGGGGACACAGTGCCTGTACACTGCCAAAGGCAGGGCAAGGAAAGAGACCAAGAAACAAAAATGCTGATTGCTCTGTGCATTAAGGAGACTAATTCTTCATTCAGTCTTACTGGATTTTCTAGTAATTGAATAATTTACTTCATTGACCTATGCCAAGCTGTAGCAAGAGGCAGGTGGTGTGAGTTCCAAGACAGCTTGGAGCAAAAAGCAGAAATACTTCGGGCAGATGTGATAATGCTGTAAAATAGTATCTCCTATCTGCCTGGCTCTGGTGTACCTCACTGTGAGTGCTTGTGGCAGGTAATGATCTCAGGGCTGGATTTTGCGCCTTACTAAAATGCATATGTTTAGAGAGCTCTGTGGCCTGGGAAGAGCGGTCAAAAGCCTGTGCAAAGGGTCTGCTGTGAAGAGTCTTCCAGTCTCTGTCCTAGCTGGTCTGAATCCCTGAGCTGGGAACACGGAGTGACCTGAAGCTCTCTTCTCTGGAAAGAGCATCCTCAAAAGTGCCATGCAGGCTTCAGGTACTCTTCAGATGATTTGTTTCACATCCTCATGCATTCCCCTTGGATTTGAGTGCATGAGCTGCCAGGTAGACACAGGATACTGGATGACTTTATGCCAGAGCAGTGGGGAGAGTAAAATAAATCAACCTTGATTTCACATGTACCTCCAAGATGGGCTCTGTGTTCTTCCTGTGTGGCAAGAATCCCTTTAACTTTATCAGGGAGACTTAGTGGCATGTGGAGCTGGTAGGACACCTCCAGCATTTTTTTCCACCTAGGAAAACTAGGGAAAAGTAAAGATCAGAGCTGCTGAGGAGATGTCCTACCTCTGTCCAGCCACACAGGGCTTCTTCAGGAGCTTACCTGCTCTTCTGTGAGGAGCCAAAGTTGGAATTTATCGACAGAGAGGATGTCCAGATTGGATCCTGGCATGTAACATTAGATCTGGTCGGATCCTCCCACGACTTGCTCACTTTCCTGACATGACAAGGTGATCTTATATGCTGCTCCAGGCATTGCATGTGCACAATGGCCTTGCCACCTCCACTGACAACATGGGAGGGTTGGGGACCACTTGTAGGAGCTGAATTCTGACCCTGGGGTCTGGACCCACTATAGATGGAGTTGGCACTTCTTGGTGGAGCCCAGCTGTGAGGACATCTGCAAAAAGGAGACCCTTGTGGACCAGCACTGTTCACTGTGTTTTGCCATTGCTGGAGTTTATTCCCTCTTTGCAGGACACAGCCTCTCCTCCAGCCTCTAGTGTCCCTCTGTCCTCATCCCGACACACTGGGAGTTGCCTTGGGAGATGCTCAAGACTGCTGGCAGTGACAGTTCCTCATGGGAAGAGCTGTTTCCTGCTGGCCTTACAGAGTATTGGGAGGTTTGGGGCAGCTCCCTAGCAGCCCAGGATTTTTTTTTGTCCCAGATTTTCTTCTCCCAGCTCTGTCCAGTGCAGTATCTCACTTACATCCCAGCATGGTTGAGCCTCTGTTTGGCAGAAACCTGCTCTTTGGAGTCAATATGGGACATTTTTCTCAATGTCTTTCCTCAGTTAGAGCACAAGGGCATATTAACAGCAATTTATTATTATTAGTAGAAGTATTAGACCAGGCTATAATTAATTCCTTATCAAGTCACAGGTGCCTAATTGGACAGGGTTTTTCTCTACTTGTTTCATTGCCTTGGGTCTGATTTTACTGCATGCTATTAAATCTTAACTTGGAAGGGAGAAAGTTAACTACTGCATGAGCTTTGTGTGGTGCTAATTACAGCAAAACCAGATCTTCATGTGTGTTGATTTATGCTCCTCTGGGAAGTGGGGATTCCTGCCCTGGTTTTGTCTGTTTCCATCATTAGTATCTGTACCATGGCACGCACGAAAGAATTGGGAGGTGGTGGTTGTGGACCTCTGTAGCCTTTGGTGGGATGTCACTTGTGTCCAGCAGACACCTGGCCCTCCATACCCCACAACTCACCGGTGTCCTGCAGTTCCTCTGGGCACTGTCAAGTCTTTCTCTTGGATTTGGCACCCAAAAGCAAAACCATTATGGCTTTGTATGAAAACACAAAGGAGGTCTCAAGAGATAGGACACGGAGGTGATGAGCTCATAGTCATGCTCAGTGTTCTTGGTACTGTGGGAAGTGGGGAATGAGGCTGCTGCAGGGAGGGGTTGATGGAAAGGGGGAACCATTCCCCCAAAATTGCTTATGCACTGTTGGGATCTAATTAAAGTCAAAGAACTGAGGCATCATCAGAAATACTGGAAGGTGCTTTAGAGCCAAAGCAACCCATAATCTGGAACATAGACAAGGATGAAGCTAGTGGCAGGAGGATGAGGTGGAGCCTCCTGTGATGCTTGCGGTAAGGATCAGTTTCTGGAGAACCGAGGAGATGGTGCCCTGTGGGAGACTCCAGAGTCTCTCCAGGTTCATGATCTCATCCACTCAGCTCAGCCTCTACCCAGCTGGTGCCTTTGTGCTAGATGGGGCAGGGATTTCATCCAAAATCAGCTGGAAGAGACAGTGAGACACTGACATCCATTCATGATTTCATCTTGAAAACTCTTTTGAAAATATTCCTCTTCCTTTGCTCTTTTGTGAGTGCTCAGGACAGCAGTGAGCATATTCAGAAGGCAATGGCTCTTTCCAAAATCCCCAGGGATGGCCAATATTTGCAGAAGAAGGCACAGATGTGCTTCTGACACCATTACATTGGGCAGAGTGGGTTTTATTCCATCTTTGGCCATGCAGATGAACCAGGGCTCATTTAAAAGGCCCCACACAAAGATGCTCTGAGGGTTTGACCCACTCTAGGTGCTCCCCAGGGCCAGTGTTCGGTGCCTTGAGGCTGCTGGCACTGGTACTTGCAGCTCGTTCTGGCTTTTAAAATTTCAGTTACTCTGGAGTTTTCTGTTTCAGGCCAGATTTTTGCTCCTGCTTCTCAAGGTGGCCGTGCCTGGAGATTTTCTTCCTGGCCTCTTGTTCCTGAAGGATGGGGCGGTTAGAGGGATTTAACCCTCCATAAGTGCCCACTGCTCTGGGGTGTCGTCTCCCAGCCAGGAGGAGTCTCCCAACAGGAGGAATGGTGGCCCTTTGGCCCTTTTTATTTCAACTTCAGGTCCAGGGAGAAAAGAAAAAAAAAGAAAAAGAAGAAAACCTAGCGGGAGTTCGGGCGCGGCCCCAGGCGAGCCCCGCGTCGGCCAGGCCGTGCCCGCGCACGCCCCCTGCCGGTCCGTGCAGTGCCCTGCGGGCAGCGGCGGGCGGCGCGTGGCCGGCAGGGGGCGGTGTAGTCGGCACGCCCCTCGCCGGCGCGCTGCGCGGTGACGTCAGTCGACTGCCCCTGTGCCTGCGCCGAGGAGACCCCGCAGTGAGCTGCCAACGCCCGGCGGAGCGTCCGAGGTGAGAGTGGGGGGGGAGGGGGGCGGAGACGGGACGGGGACCCCCGGCCGAGCACCGGGATCCCCGGGACCACCGACTGGCCTCGATCCTCGCCCGGCACTCACCGAAAGAACCCCGGCCTTCACCTCGGTCGGAGCGCCCGCTGTGCGGGAGCCGCCCTGCCGGGCCCGCTGTGTGTGCGGGGCCTCCCTGGCAGCCGCCTGCCGGGGGGAAGGGCGGCTTCTTCCCGGCGGGTCCCGGTGGCTGCTGGCGGGCGCTTCCTTTGCGGGGCCGGGTCTGTTGAGACGGTGGGGGTGGCCGCCGCCTCTCCTCTCCACCCTTCCCCCTCTTCCGGGCGGCGGGCGGGCTGGACCCTCGGAGCGGCGCAGGAAGCGTTCCCGCGGCCATGGCGAGGCCCGGCCTCACTCCCTGGGCCCTGCCCGTACCAGCCCTGCCCTGGTCCCGTTCCGGCCCCAGCCGCGGTCCTCCGCGCTCGGTGCAGCCCGACTGCGCCCGGGGCTGTGGGAGAAGCCCCGAGAGGCTGCGGGCTGGGCTGGGTATGCCGTGCCACAGGAGCCCTGAGCCGCACGGGGTGCGGGCATGGCGAGGGGTTGAGCTCCAGCTATGTGCCCTGCACAGACACCGCTCAGTCGAGGAGTCGCAGGCTCTTCTGGGCATCTGCCTCACGAGCTGCAAGACTGTGAGTTACCCAGAGCCGTCCCACAGCTCTCGTTATAGCGTGATGCCACCGGCTGCAGCTGGGGCAGGAGCCAGCGCTGCTTCGAGGGTTGACATGTTGACACGTGTTTCTCATTCTCCTTTGAAATCTCATAAAAATGTATATACTGCAGCAGCATAACACCTGTGTTTTAAAGGGCTGTTTTAGTGATCTGGACTTCAGTTGTGTACCTATAAGTAGGCAGAACTTGGAGCTGGTGACAGCAGTAGGAGCCAGTTGCAGAGCCAGGTAGCTGTGAACGTAACAGCCAGCACTGGAAACCTGTGCTTAACAAAGAATGGTCAGGATTCCTGGTGTCCTCTCTGTGTGGATGCTGTGGCCAGGGCAGCCGGAGCTCCCCTCTTGACAGCAGCATGAGGAAGACAGAGTCTGGCGAGGAGGCCATGTTAGATGGCAACTGGGTGATCAGAAGTGGCTCGGTCTGGCCATCTGTGATTGTCTCATGTTCATCTGTGCTTCTCTCCCAGGGAAGGAGGTGTTGGCTGTCTCTGCTCAAAGTATTGAGTTGCAATACTCCAAACTTTTTTTTTTTTTTTTTTTGTAAGGGGCATTTAAAACCTGTCTCAAGCTCTTTGTATTGCTGATTGGGATAACTCAGTAAAGCATTACAGCTTCTCTTTTTCGGTAAGCAAATTATATTCAGCTGGCAGTATATGGGGAAGCTGTTGTTCTGCTTTGTAAACTCTTGTTGTCAATGTAGGGTTCTGAGGAAGATAGTGTAGGCAAGCGTATATTTGAGTCAGATCTTTGACATGCATGTAAGGTTTGAATCAGTGTATTGCTGACTGTAAAAATGGTTTGGTGTTTAAACTGTTCACGTTTATGCTTCAGTAACAAAGAGAAAAAGGATTTTTAAGTCTTGGCAAGGAATAAAAAATTACTGTGGTGCAAGATAAAACATGTTTTCACTTTGGTAATATATCCTAGGCAGAAATTTTAATCACTAGATTTGCATACTTTGAACTTGGTTATTCATGACCTGCATCAGATACTCTGAATTTATTAAGTGCCCTGCTTTTTGTTTGTTTGCCTGAAACTGATGGCCAGGGCTGGGGAGTTCATGATGTTTTTACTGTTTAAATAGAAAAGCTCTGTAAGCTCTGGAGTGTGAGGTACCTGAAATGGAGACTGTAGTTCTACTAAAAAACCAACAGTAAACAGAGATGGAGCCCTGTAAAACTCCCAGGGGTTTCTCTTACACGTGTGCAGGGGGCTTTCCTTGCTGTAAAGCATGTGTGAGGCTGATGGAAAGTGCAGCATGGAGCTGGCCACTAATCTTGATGTAAAGGTTCCTTTTGGTTAAAATGCAGCTCTAGTACTAAAATAAATTTCCAAGTCTTATGAGCATACATAGCTGGACCTTTTAATTAAAATATTTTCAGCAGCTCTCTGGTTACCATGGTGGGTTGGTGTAGCTGGGTTCCAGCTCTGCTGCTAGCTCTGGAAGACTTGGACAATAAATGAACATGCAGCACTGCAGCTGAGGTGTGTGTAATGTGTTGCGGGTGAGATGTGTGGAATCTGCTTGATGCTCGTGTGAGTGCTCACAGCTTTTAAAAGTTGTCTGTGGGCTTGTGTGTTTTATCCCGCTCATTCCTCTGCCTGCCTTTTGTGGTCAGCCGAGCTTTCCTGCTGTCCCTTGACTCCATCGTGAATTTATGATATGAGTTTCTAGAGCAGGAGACAGTTAGGAGGAATTGTAGGGGGTATAGTTATCCTTGCCCTTGAGGAAAAGATTCTTTCCTGAGGAAAGAATGACATCTTTTTTGTTTTAGAAGATGAAGGTACTGTCAAATCAAATGGAAGTGAAATTGGTTTCTGGTGCTTCAGGTAGCAGGAAGCTCTCTTTAACCGCTTAGTCTTCTTCCTTGGCTCCTTTCACTCTCTTACGTTAAATGTAGGCGAAAGCGCCCTATTTTCAGTAGTTAACATGTGACAAATAAAACAACTTATTGACCAGATAAGCTTTTATCTAAAGTTTTAAAAGAAATTTAAATTAAAAGAAATTTCTGCAGCCTGTCACCATTTGATCAGCTGGCTTCCTCCAAGCCCTACACTTTGTAGTTTATTATGGTTTTACACTATACAAGCTAAGGGTATATCCATCAGGAAGGATGGCCATTAGGAATGGTAGGTAAAGAAAGCCCTTTCTCCAGAGTTTCTGCAAGGGCTGAAGCCTGGCACAAAAGTTCTCCCTCCCTGAGGATGTCTGGCCACCCCACCATAGCAGTCAGCTGCCTCTTGCAGCCTGTGGTGTGTATGTCAATGCCTGAGGTGAGTGACAGGAATGGCATTAAGGCAGATAATTCCCAGTTTCTGGTGGGGGATCCTTTAGGTTGTTTTTGAGTGGACGAACTGGATTTGTTTACCTGGCCCTGGGTGTGCAGAAAACTGCAAACAGAGAGAGCAAGAAGCAAAGTTTGTGTTGTTGTTGTGTAATTAATCTTTGTAATCTTCCCTTGGAGTTTCAGAGAATGACTCTGACCTAAAAAGGTGTAAAACTTCAAAATACTAATTGGCATGTTTTCAGTAGAGCAGCTGTTCTTTCCTTGAGATGTGTTGATTTTTTTCCTAAACAAGTGATATTTTATAAAGAGAAAACAATTTTTTTTGCAAAAGCTTTTAAAAGCTGTTTTTCTGTTTTAAGCTCTTGTGCTGCCAATTCACCCCATTACTTTAGAGTGTTGTGGTGTAATTCCTACCAGGAGAGTTGGTCCATACACTATTTTCTTGTCTCATGAAAAACCAATGCAAAACCTTTTTTAATAAATTAACACGGGGGCTTCCTTGGGGCCTTTGTCTGGAGAGGGTGTGTAGGTACTGGGTCATTTTTGCCCAGTTGTCCATGCCTATGATCAGATTGCATGGGATCAGCATGTGTTTTCCAGCATAGACCAAACTCTGGCAGGTGGAGGTTTTCACCAAGCTGAAGTGGTGTTAGAGCAAGCCTTAGGCTGCTGTGGAGTGGGACTGGTAGAGGCCCAGGGGCAGCTGCAGAGGATTGCTGTTGCATGCAGTGCTAGACTCGCAGCAATAGCTGAGACTGCCAGAATTGTCTTGCTTTGGAACAAGCTGGTTTGAATTGCTCAGCTCTTCTCAAGTTGAAGGATGCTGTGCTGTGTTTCTGGCCGATGATGAGTGTTCTGGTTGGGGGAAATAATGACAAAAATGCTCCTGCATCCTTGCTTTGGGTGCAAGTCAGGAAGGCCTCTGCCACTCCATGAGCTGGATGGCTGTGTGCACCAAAGAGTGGCTGGGGAACAGCTGAGTGCAGAGGGGCTTGTGTGGGGCCTGGATCTGACAGCAGCAGTGTGTTTGAGCAGTTACCTTGAGTTCAGTGGTACTTCAGGGTTTAGTGCGTGTGAAGTGTTGCTGAGTCTCCCATGTCCTGGAGTGCTGTTTCTTCTTCGTGAACCTCTTGCTGTTACTTCTTCCTGAGCCTCTTGTGCATCTGCTGATGGCTGAATAACTGCCAGTTGCCCAGCAGGCTCTTGGCCCCGAGGAGAGGGCTGCCAGGGCTCATCTTGGGCGGGGCAAAGTGGGGTGGTTCCAGCTGCTCTGGTTCCTTCTGCTGGTTAGGCGAATGAAGGGCAGCTCCCCTGCTGCTGTCCTGGTGTTGGTGAGCCTTCCAGCTACTTTAACAACAGTCCAGGATAGCTCAGTATCTGGGAGAAGTTGCTTTTGCAGTGTTTTTTAACAAAGCATTACCTCTTTAGTCTTCAAACAGCATGTTGGTACACAGCCTGAGGTATCCCCCCTGAACACAGCATGTCTTCCCGGGAACTTTCTGGTTGTGTGGATGGAGCACCTGCAGCTGTCCTGTTCTCTGAGCATAACAGGAGTGAGCAGGATCTGCTGCAGTGATGTGCAAGGCAGGGTGCTTCTCATGGAGGAAAAACATGCCTCAAAACAGAGGATCTTCTGCCGGTGTCTTTTCTACCACTGTGGAATGTAGTTGGCCACGGGAATGTGGGGAGAACCATCAGGGCCGTGTGGGCCTTGGTTTGATGCTGTGTCCAAATAAGAGTGTAGGTGCATTTTGTATTTTTAAATATTATCAGTACGTAACTAAGCTAGTGAAAATAGGGGGTTTTAAGTGGTAGTAAAATACTGAACAGGATTTTGTTGCATATTTGAGGAAAACAGCCTCCTGTAGAGTATGAAAACGAAGAGTAATAAGGTAAGATTAAAATGCCTTTGACAGAAAATAATTTAATGTAACCCCACGCACTTCCCAGTGCTTAATCTGGTGGCAGGTTTTTCCAGTGCTAATGCTACTTTTGACAGTGTAACCTTAACCAGAGTGATAATGGGAAAGTTGTCACTTTTGATTTTTCTGTGGACTTGGTGTTCAGGTGAAGGCGGTTGGTTGGAGCCTTGAAGTGGGATAGTGGGCAATGCCTGTGGTATAGCAGGTGGAGGCACAGCTGCACCACAGTGTAACTGGTGTGGCAGCAGAGACTGCTGAGTCACACCATCTAGTTGGTCAGCTTTATGGTTTTGAATTTAGGGCTAAAATGGGATGACATGGTTTTCCCCTTCTTTTTTCGAAGTTGCAAAACTTGGAATGTGTGTTATGGTGCTGCTGGTAGTTTGGGCTCAGGCTATTAAAATTCCCCTGCCCAATTGTCTTCACTTCCTATCTTGTGTGTGTATGTACCAGGTGGCTGTGAGAAGCCTTTAGAGAGATGTGCAAAGTAGCTCTCAAATCTTACAGAATTAGAAAAAGAAAATTGCATTAAGTATAGAAAATATCAGTTGACGTCAAACAGTGGGGTCCCTTCCAATTTAGCATATTCTATTCTATGATAATTGCATTTTGAGAAGAGATCTCTTACTGCCTCTGTGGCTACTCATAGTGACTTGTCCAGAAATGGGAGCTTCAGACCTGCAGAGGGGTTGGGATATACAGGCTCTGTTGAGTGGCAGATTAAGAGATGCTTGAGGACCTCGGATACATGCTTTATCTCCAATAGGGATTCCCATAATGATACCAAACTTTGTGGGTTTCAAGAACAACAGGAGCCAATGAGCTAAATCAGGGCTGTCATGGTATTGATCCAGCTCTGTTGGTGATGGTGATCCTGTGGCTCTTCCCACTGCTTGCTTTTGTATGCCTACCCACAAGTTTCTCATGCTGACATCCAACATCAGGTTGAGACTGTTGGTGTGAGCAGGCACATGGGGTGGAGCCCACCAGTGTGCTCTGCTGCTGTCAGTCTCTTCAACCTCAGATAAAAACCCACCCACTGCAGATCCAGGTCTTTATGTGAATGCTTGTGTTTATCTTGACACAGCTTGTACTGCAACTGAGCTTTTGTGGCTGTGTCTCATAATTAGACATGCTTATAAAGTGAACAGCCACACTGGTTTTTGGAGATAGAATTTGTACTCTGCAGGGAGAACTGGTAGTATTTAAAGGATTGTGTCTGATCTGTTAGTGACAGGTAACCCCAAAACAATGCTTAAAGTAGGATATTCTTTTCAAGATCCTGAACTGATGGAGTACAAGATTGTGTCTCAAGTCCGTCCCTTGTGCTTTTGCAGGTTTTAGCTTGGACTTCATAATTTGCCTTGCTCTAGAGGAGTGCAACTCCAGTGCTGATTTGTAGTTCAACAGCCAGTTTAAGCCTCACCTAAGAAACTGAAGACTCAGGCCATAAGCTTGACTTGGAACCTGTGGGAACAAGTGTATTTGTGTACAGAGCTTAAGTGTCTGCAGTAGCCTAAGCTGTGGGCAGGATGGGCAGTTGAGCTTGGGCACCAGGTGGTTTAGAACCTAATACATTCTTTTGTGTGGCATTTACCACCTTACTAGCATAGAAGTGGCAGATGTGTTTAGTTCTGGGGTGAGATCTTCATGAAGAAGATGATTCCTAGCAAGCTGGAAGGTGGGCTTTGGGCTGGAGGATTTGCATAGTGTCTGTAGATGGTTGCTGCACATGTGCAGAGGAGAATTCTGGCCATGGTGATACTGCTCTTAAAAACAGTTTTGCCTTCTGTGCCAGTTTGTCTTTCTGCAGTTTAGCTCTTAATCAGAGAGTGGCTCCTGTTCGTGTTTTGCATCACAGGTTTGTGACTGTACCAAGAGGTCCAAGGTCTTCTCCCTGTGTGGTTGGCATCTGAGCTCATGTGGTCCCTTCGTTAGTGGCTTGGGATCTCTGCAGAGAACTGGTGTGTTGTATGCAGTGACCTTTGTCATGTAGTGTTTATAATACAGGCATACACCCTCCATGTAATGCTGGTAGGTCTCTCTGGTGAGGCAAATCAGGTTGCTGGGATTATAGTAGCCAAGTACCTCTCCTTGGTGCCCCTGTGACTGGAGAGATTTGTCCCTTTGAAAAGGAAGTGTTTGTTTGTAGTAGGGCTAGAAGAGGTAGCTGAGGGCAAGAACCTTGAAATGGATTGGATTAATTTGGGAAGAAATTATCAAGTACAAATGAAGACTTTATTTAAAACTGTGTGGTTTTATACGATATGAAATAAAAGTACCGTGGAAGGGCAAAAGTAGTTACCAGAGGTCATGAGTAAAATCCTGTGAATACTGCTCCTTTCAGTGTGGACTCCTGAGTGCTTTGAGTTGGATGAATAAACTGTTGACTGTAAAATGACATTGGGGGGGGGGGGGAAATCTTAGTTTTCAGAAATGCCTGTTTGTTTTCTTGGAATGTGGAGCAGGTGGCCAAACAGGATCTGGAAGCTGTGATGGACTGGTTAAGGTTCAGCTTGTAAGCTAATGGTGTATCCCAGAGAGCACCACAAATGGGTTCTTGGTCAGTGGTGCCTTGCAGCGAGCCGAGGGAGCCGGTCCTAGTGATGAAATGGCAGCAGTTTCAGTCCTGCCTGAAAGAGGAAGTGGTGGTGCTGCCGATGTAGGAAGCGAGTTCAGGACATGCACACAGATCTCACAGCACAGTTTCCTTTGGCTGGGAAAATGTACACGTTTTAACCTGAAAACAAACTTCAGTAGCTTAAACGTTAGAGAAATTTTAACAAGCTTGAAGGCTTGTGGTTTCTCCTTCAGATTGCACGTACAGCAAGAGTGAAGGTGAGATCATGCAGATTCTTAACTCTGGGTGTAGTGGTGAACACTGATTGTGTACAAAACCCCACAAAATTTCACTTAATTCTGCAGTTAGTAGTGCACACAGGTACTGGAACAGATTGCAGCTACTCTTAAGTTACGGAGAGTTTGTGAAAACAAAGTGCTCCCATAGTACCGCCATATTCCATATGCTTGCCTTGCCTTTAGAATGGGAAAGTCAGACTTGCACAGGAGGTGCAAGTGTGTTTGGGATGGTATGGTTTATGCTTAGTCAGTGGGAACCTGCCATAGGTACTGTGAATGTCTTCAGCCTCTTGTGATCGGTCAGTGTCTTGGTACTTGAACAGGCCTGTGTGACCAAAGTGCATCACTCCAGAATTTCCTTTGCGCCAGGAAGGATTACCGACCTCCACAATGTCGCACTGGAGACTTCAGTTCCTTGATATATTACTCGCATCTCTGTTAACACTTTTGGAATTAATCCTAAATGCAGATCAGCTGTCTTCCACAAAAGTGTAATTGAGCTTTAAAGCAAAATTCTGTAAAATGGGCCTATGAATTTGACAGAGTTTACATGGCTGTGTAATCCACAGTTTCCTGCCAGATCCCAGTTCTCTAGGACATTGTTGAGTTCTGTGAAATCTTGCAGTTGTGATCACGTGCTGAGCAGGTTCAAGTCAAACAAATACTACAAGTATCATTAGTTAACATGTACTTTACTGAATGGCTGAAGTTTTTGGTTACACTACAGAGAGGCTTGAGAGATTAAATCAGTGCAATGCTCTGTTTCTTTTTTTTTTTTAATTTCTATTTATGTTTTTAAGAAGTCTTTAGAACTCCTTGAACAGAACTAAGTCATATTGACCTGCATTGCATTCTCAGTCTTTATCAGCTCTCCTTTTTGGGCTTGGCCAGATGGCTCACATGGCTCAAAATCCACTCACTATGCTCAGGCTGGGATGACTTGAGTGCTTTCCAGTCTGTTTCAATTCCCTCAGATATTTAAAACTGCTTGGAGTGCTCTCTCTGCTGACTTCCTTTTATTAGGTGGTGACTTCAGGGGGAAACAAGCCCAAAGCCTCTGTAACTTCTTTGTTTCTATCTCCCTTGTCGTTGCACTCTGGGGATGAGTTATTCTCTGGTTAATCTCAAATTGGATTAAATTACTTTTAAACCACAAGTTAATGATGTATGTATCCTTAAAGCTATTCCTGTGGAAGAGTAGGTCCCAGGATAGTGAATCTAAGCTCCTTAGAAATGAGCTTGTTTTCAGCTGTGATCTATGAAGTGCAAAACATGAAGTAGCTCATCCAGCTAATCTAGAAAGCCTACTAATCCAAGGAAAATAATTTATTCAGCAACTCCACTTTGCCACTGCTAAGACTTTGGAGACCTATGCTGAAGACTCTAAATCTGTTTAAAACTTTGTAGTGGTTTAGTTTGCATTTTTTATTTTTTGTGAGATAAGATACACCATCTTGTTTCAGTATTTAAACGTAAAGTTATACATCCGTTAAAAAAAAAGTGGGGGGATCCCTTTACCCAAGAGATGTGCTCAAATTTGTTTTATTCCTTTTAATATGTAATCTTGAAGTGTCTAATTGGGGCTGGGGGGGAGCACAATTGAACAAGTTGTGTGAGAGCAGTGGTACTTGCTTGTTTCATAGAGAACTTCCAGTGGTCCAGTTCAGTGGTTTTCATGGTAAATGTTGTTAGTTTTGTGCTTTAGAAAGGAGGAAAAAAACAAAAAAGAAAGAAACCAACCCTGCCTGGGCTTTTCCAGACCCCTGATGTGCCTTTCAGGTTCTGTTTTAGGCTCCAGAGCAAGGCTTTGGGTTATTTGCCCTCTGTTCCCACTGCCAGAAAACTGAAAGGGTCAGGTCACCTGCTAGAAAAAGATAGTGAGTGCTGCCTTACCCAGTGCAGTGGTGTGTGTGTTTGAGTTGTTGATGTGCACCACGCCAATGCTTCACTTCAGGAGGGAATTGGAGGTGCAGAGGGAATGAGCAGTGCTCTTGTAGATGCTCTTAATATGTAGTGCTGGTGTTCTCTGCGAGAGAAACTGTGTGGATAGGGCTGATAGCTCACTGCCAGAGTCGGAGCTGTGGCAGGAATAATGTGAGCTGTGTGCAAGGTGTGTGTGTGCAGCTGGTGCTGTGTCAGCCCCAGTCTCTGACCTGAGCCCTTGCCAGAGAACAACAGCTTCTCTCCCAGTGCCAGCGTGGGGACTTGGCTGTGTCCAAGGACAGGGAAGAAGCAAAGGCTTGCAGCACACTCTGTGACCTGAGATGCTTTCTATTACTGTGGCTTCCTTGGTGCTCTCTGGAGTAATGAGCTTTAAAGAGTAATACTAAACACATGTTTTTTCTTTTTACAAAGGTGTATGTGAGCTTTTCTGGTAATATACAACATTTGGATTCATAGAGAGTCATGGATTGGTGTGTTGCAGTGAGCACAGGGAATGCTTCAGAGCCAGGATTTTATCTCTGGTGTGCTTTCTGGGCTCTGGACAGGTGGTCTGAAGCAGATGTGTAACCTGCAAATTACAGGTAAACAAGGAAATGCAAATAATTGGGGCAGCGGGTAGAAGAGGGAGGTAGAACAGGAAGGGAGAATTACAGCATGGAGGAGTTCTAGTCTGCCGAGGGGAGAGCAGGGTGGAAAGCATGCTTCTATAAAGGGGTGACTGTAAGTGTTGTTATGTGAGAGCGGTTCCTCCACTTGTGCTAGACCTAGGATGAACAGGGACAGCTGGGACAGGGGTTCCAGGGACTGGCTGGGCAGTGTAACAAATTCGAGTGGAAATTGGAAAAACATATGAGAAGTGGCTGGGAAACCCAGTGTGGAGATTTGTTTTGTACTTCATTTACTAACTCTGAGAGGAATTCCTGCAGGCAGCAGCTTACCTGCGCTGAGCAGTGGCAGAGCTGAATGCTTTCAGCTTTGCCCAAACCAAAAGGCGGATGGTAGAATTGTCTTGCCCATGCTAGTGGGGCATACTGGTGACTGTGGCTGAGGTTAGCTGGAATGCACTTGGGTTGTTTGCTCGGACTGAGTTTTGGTGTGTTTTCCTTTTGAAAATCTCCTTAATGAGTGGCTCATCCCTTTCCACCTTTGCTTTGAGCATGAAGACTTTCTTAATGTGGGCCTGAGCTGTGCTGTTCCACTGCCTGCTTTCTATCTGGTTGCTTTTTTTTGTTCTGAAATGGCACTTTCTCTGGGATCAATCAGTGCCACCAGCATGGCGAGGCAGAACTGTGGGAGCACTTTGCAGCGCAGGCAATATTGAGTAATAGTACTTGGATGTACACATTTGAACTGGCCTGAACACAGAAGATGTCTTTTGAAATGTAAATAATTGCTTTGTCCTTCAGAGTAAATATGTGTTTGCTTCAGGGCCAAATTGCAGAGCTTTTTGTTGTATTAATGAAGGGTCTGTTGATATGTCTGCACAGTGCATCCTGCTGAATGTCCGCTGTGAAACTGGGATCTGCATAAATCAATAGATTCTATTGATATTGAAATGGGGCACCAAGTAGAGGACTGGTAGCAACACCTGATGCTTACACACATCATTCATTGTCTCTGTGCTTGCTGAAAGAAGATTTATAGATGAGGATGGTAGTGTGAGTGCCTGGTGTATGAAGTGCTGGCTGATGGCCTGCTCTGAGAATCTTTGCTGCCATTTCCTAAAACTGCTTGTGATTTTGTCCGGGTCTTGTGGGAATGGTGGTGACTAGTATTACCCTACAAGTACTGTTCTTAGGAACTTTTGAGGATGTTTATTATGAAGGTAGCTGTCTTTGTTGAAATCTTAGAGCATCCCTGCAGTATCTGAAGAAGAGCTGGGGGTGGTATGTTTCTTTTGAATCCCTAGTAATTTCCTTTCCTTGCAGGCATGACAGTATGATATACAGTATCAAATCATGTTGCTGGCTGTGACTAAAGCCTCAAAAATCTGGATTTGCACTGTAGTTTATTCACATTACTGTAAGAAGTGAAATCCCCAGGAAGTGACCAAATGCATAGTTCAGGAGGGATTGATTTGAGTTTTTTAATGCAGTTACCCTGACCTGCAGTTACCCAGACCTGAGAGCCGTGGCAGCATCCTTGCTTGGTTAAAGCTTTGCTGTTCCTATGATGGCAAATTTGCTGCTTGCAACACCCCCTGGCCCCCGTCAGGACTTTACAAAAACATTGCAGCAAGTCTCTGTTGCTGTAAATAAAAGTACTTCGGGTGTTATGATGCTGACAGTCAGTGAGAGCTTTGCCACTAATTTGCTGGGGTCAGGATTTCACCCATCTGTGTGAAGGAATGACCAGAGGCCATTCTCTGACCAGAGTACTCCTCTAATTAAAGTAATACATGAATGAAGGGTGGCTGTGCAACATTGGAGGTAGCCAACAAGTGTTTGAAGGAGATATTGGTGATGCATACTGGTTTAGTTCATGTACTAAAGTTTTTGTTGAGACAGTGTTGGAGTAGTTGGGTGCATCTGGGTTACTGAAGAGTAATTTCCCTTGGGATCTGAATGCCCTGCTGAGCTCTCAGTGCTGTTAACACTTCACAGTGTGGATAGAGGTGTGTGTTAACTAGCAACTTTAACCAGAAGATTGTAAAACAGTGCTTAGGCCTTAAAAAAAGGTGGGGAAAGAGGAAACGAATCAAGTTTATTTCTGTCCGTACATGTTCATTTTTATTCCATAAACTAGCTTCAAAGCACTGCTGATGTGTCTCATGCTGAGCTGCTCTCCAGAGGGAGCTCTCTGGGATGCAGGTGTGTTCCTGAGCAGCTCTCAAGACCAGAGCTTACACTTCATGCTTTCAGTGCATCTGAGGCTGGATGCTTCCATGCATTAAAAACCGAGTCTGGAAAAGCCCAAAGATGTTTTTTGCCCACCTCTAGGTAACTAGGCAAAAATTCTTTCGCTTATGAATGTGGGCAGCTTTGTGTGTGTGGGTGGAGAGAAAGGATGTACCAGCTCATTCAGGAATGTCCTGTTTTCATATCTCAGATGTGCTGTTAGTGGTTTGGGCTCCAGTCAAAGGTGATGTACATGGCTATCTAGTGAGTATGGGAAACATCTAAATATATGTATCTCTTTTTTTTTTCTTCTAGGTTCTCTTTGGAGTTGATATTCTAGTAGATTTCAGCTATGCAGACGATCAAGTGTGTAGTAGTGGGTGATGGTGCTGTTGGTAAAACCTGTCTCTTAATTTCTTACACAACAAATAAATTCCCATCGGAATACGTACCAACGGTAAGTGTGAGAATGGCTCATGTTCTTTGGGCATGATGGGGCATGGTACCATGAGTTCCCTTCTGAACTAACCTTGATGGCATGCATGCCCTAATATGTGTTCTTACAGCCTGCTTTTCTCTTGAAGACTGACTAATACAGCATGGAAAAGCAGCAGTCAGTCTGATACCCAGCTGCTGCCTTCCATGTCACCTGGTAATGCTAGTCAGTTCACCTGTATGTGGTCAGTTCTTGCTGCTTGACTGCTCTGCAGAATCTGCGTTCTCTTCGTGGGTGGATTCTGTGAGTGAGATTAGCAGTGCGAACAACTGCAGACCGGTAGACAGCAAGCAGTAGGAACACCTGCTCTCCTGGTCATGCTCTCACTTCCTGCTACATCTTTGTTTTTAGGGAAAGGAGTATTTCATATTGCTAGAATAGTCAGTGACTACAGTTAACATTTTCTGAGGCTCATTTTTCTTTTGCAACTCCGAAAGATCCAGAGGTGTAGTGAACTATGGAGGTTGACTGGTCAGCTTCAGCTAAGTGTGAGGAATGTGTTTGGATGCAGTCACATTCTTTTGTACTTCCAAATGTATGCCAGTTTTATGTGTAGTCCTTGACTATGTCGAAGTAACCTTCCTGAGTTTCACAGGCTTAGTTTTCTGAAATACTGAATCCCGTGACTTATCTAGAGTTCAAGCTGAGAGCAGTTTGGCTGCCTGTGAGGCATGTGCACAATCTTCCTGTTAGAAAAGTGCTTTTCTGCTTAATATTGCATATGCAAGATCTGTGTACTGCCACTGAGGTGAGGTTGCTGCAAGAGGCCTTGACAGCTGGGTGCACTTTTTACTAATTTTCTCTGTTATGGACCTGAAAAGGCCATCTTCTACTAATACATGAGTTGAAGAGTTTACCTAGGTATCCCAAACAAATTTGAATCTGGAAATGCATCACACAGAACACCTGCCAGTGAAAGGGTTGGTAATATTCACTGTGCTACAAAGTAACTCAGAAGACCAGATATCTCCTCTGAGATGCCAGGTAGCTCTGCCTGATAGCTCTTTCAGAACAGGACTTTACAAAAATGTCCACTCTTTGTGGGAAAGAAGTTGCAGTAAACATCATCACATCTTTTTGAGATATTGGCTTTGTATGCTATCCAAAATTTTTCAACTTGCCAAATACGAGGTTTGTCCTGTGTAGGACAGACTTCCACAAAATAAAAATGTTTGTCTTCAGCTGTACATCAGGAGCTAAAGATGAAAGGACTCCCAGACCTCATAGTGTTCAGGGTAGATGCAGTGGCCACTGTTGGGAACTTGTGGATTGTGCTCTAAGTGCGGAGACCCGGGATCAGCCTCTCTCATGGGCTCTGTTATGGATTGGTAGAGAAGTGGCATTTGAAACTGTTCTGCCATTCTTAAGTTTTTCAGTGGTCGGTGTCAGGTATCCTGATGTGATGCTTGTAGGGCAGTCACATCCTGTGCTGAACCTGTGGAAGGCTGCTTGTCCTATTTGAGCTATTCTTTATAGTCAAGGCAAAATGAAATTGGTCAGTGAGTTCAGCAGTGAGTGTTTCTATAGTTATCCCTTAAAGGAAGTGATTAAATTGAAAAATGTTGTAATCTTAAAATGTATGTTTTGAAAGCCTTCAAGTTTGTCTGTTGTCCTGCACACAGTAGTACTGGCTGTAAATCTCTGCTAGCAGTAACGTGGAAAACCTGCTAAAAAGTTAGTTGCCAGTGAAGTGTGTTCAAGATGTGCTAAGGCTTCTTTATAGTGCCTTTTAAATCTGCCTCATATTTCTGGAATGTTATTTACCTCTGAACTTCATGGCTCGAGGAACTTGCTGTTCTGGAGATATCAGAGGCCCATTCCTAATTCTGTGAATGACCTAGAGGCATATTTCAGGCTCTGGAAACTGGTATGTAACCTCTGATATTCCAGCTAATGCTTCTAGTAATAAATGGACAGAGAAGTAGAATGGGTACTGCTGTGCTTGTGCAGTGGCCTGGCCACAGTATGAATGGAGAGCATACCAGTTCAGACTGATAGATAGTTCTGTTCAGTTGGCTCTGTGTTTTGCAATCTTTTCTCTTTATGGAGGATATTTCCCAGTGGAAGATGGGTTTCATGGGGGTACTGCACATGGTTTGTTACCTGTGTGTTTTTGATGTTGTTGCCATTCTCAAAAATCAAGGCAGTGAGGGGCACGTCTATGGAAAGGCACTGGCAATGTTTGGGTTGTGACAGCTCAAGTGTGAGTCTTGTCCCATGAGAGCTCATGCCAGCTGGTGCCATGGGCTGTCTGGCATTGGCAGGAACTGAAACTGCTTTGGGCTCTGGTTTTTAGCCTTTTTGGCACAACTGAGGATGAAATCGTCTGTGAATTGTGCTATGAGACTGTAGTTGCCAGGTTTGTGTGAAGGAAGCCTCGTAACCCTGGCCTCCTTAGGGCTCTACTCCAAACATTTCAATAGTAGCTGTACCTTAACAAAAATATTGAAATTAAAAAATGCCATTTTGCAGATAGGGAGCTTTAAAAACAAAAAAAGATGAAAAAGAAGACATGCTAATTACCCTAAAAGGGCAGCTGCAGGTGGTAGCTGAGCAAAAACGGGGGGGATATCATTGGGGGATTGAGCTGCTGACCATCTTCTGACATCTGGAAGAGCAAATGCTCTGACCTTCATCATTCTGGTTCCTTGTTCTGTTCCTAGGAACAGAGGAGTCCTCATCCTGGATCTGTCTTTTGGGGTCTTGAAGCAGTACAGTCACGGCACATTGAATGTGCCCTGTGAAATACTTTCTACCATCCCTCAGCCTCAAGGTGTTATTTGGAGCTGGACACTTCCATGTGTGTTCAGTTAGGCAAACCCAGTGCAGTGTGTGATGGATTGGGCTGCAGGTAATGGGGACGAGTGGCGAAGTCTCTTGCAGTGCTTTAAAATCTTGAGTGTGCTAATTCAAAATAGTGTGAGAAGTGGATTTCTGCTTCTGGATGATGTTCTGGGGATGTGCAGTGGCCGTAGTTGCTTTCTCAGTCATTGTGAGTAGTGAAAAGTTGAAAACATTAGGGTAATGTCAGGTCTGTCTTTAACCAGGGCAGTCAGGTGGGAAGGAGACACCTGAACTCTGGGAAATACAGCTTTGAAGTGCAGTCTCACTGCTCTTACCTCAAATTTTGGTGTTTTTTTTTCTAAGGACCTAAGCTCTTACTATATTAACAACAGATGAATATGCTTATTTTCCACATCCCTCCCTGCTCGCTTCCATGAAAAGCCTTTGAGGGGGCTGCTGGCCTCTTTCCTGTTGAGGCTTACTTCAGCTGTGAGAACTGCTCAGGCTGCAGTTCTGTGAGGAAGCAGAACTTCCCTGTCATCATTCGGAGATCCCGACTGGCCCCAAGTGACCATGCAGCAACTTGCAGGGACAGGTGGTGGGTTTTGGTTTTTTTGCAGTGGGAAGGATCTTTTGCCAAAGATACTGTCTTTTGTGGTTCTGAAGATAACATAGTTATTGGAATGAAAGATGCTGACCTCAGACAGTGCAATGCTGAGTGGCTGAGTGTCGGAGGTGAGCTTTTGGGTAGGCCCTTGTGCTCAGTTATACTGTAAACCAGGTAGTGGGTGAAACACTGGGTAGTGCTGGCTTTGATCTGTGCAACGGGTCTGCCCTGGAGGGCAGTACTGTTGTGCCAGGTGCTGTTGCATAGGCAATAGGACTTGGTATCTGGAGCCAGACTCCCCATTTAGACTGAATTTGACACAGGCTGATTTTTACCAGATACTGCTTCCTTCAAAGATGGAGGATAAATCCCTCTTGAAAAGATGGACTTGATAATAGAGTTCCCTAGATATTCAGAAATATGGACTTCAGAGGATTTGGGTACTGTGAGATGCTGCCCCATCATTGTGTGCCGTTGAAGGGCAGGGCTGACATTACCTGTTCTGTCCTTGTGGGGATGTGTTTACTGTCACACTAAGGTTGAAGTTTGGAATTTCTGTGGCAGCGTGGGAAACCTCCTTGCAGTAATGGGCAAACACTGTTGTAGGTGTTTTGCTCAGTGGTTTTTACCATGTGTTATTCAGTGGTGTACCTCATATGCCTTTGCTTTAGTATGTCATGGAAACAGCTGGAGTATCCCTATTCCATATGGAATTGTTCTGTTAATGGTATTAGTGGTAATAGCAGTGTAAGCCTGCTGGTTCTGTTTTCCTGTCTCTTGTTTAAATCAGAGGTGCTCTGGCAAGATGGATAAGATGATGGTTTGAGAGATGGCCTATTCATGTCCCCTCTAAACGTGTGTCTCTTTTCTTGCCAGGTTTTCGATAACTATGCTGTAACAGTGATGATTGGAGGAGAGCCATACACCCTTGGCCTCTTTGATACTGCAGGTGAGAAACCAAGTGCTTGTGTCATTTTACCTGACCAAGATTTACCTGAGGTGATGTTGAACATGAAGACATACAATTGGGGGTTTTTTGGTGGAGATTTTTTCTTTTAATGGAAGGGGAAAATCTCTCTTGATTCTGTCAAGACAGAATGACTAGTATTAGAACGTCTTAAATGTGTGTATGTCTCTGCATCCTTAATGTGGTTGAAGTCAGGGTGTGGATTTCATAAGCCCTCTCACTTCATGCTTTTAAAAATTAATAATCTGCTGGCCTCTTGTTTAAGCTGCGTTTCAGTTTCAGGCTGGAGAAATGTGCAGTGATTAAACAGCTAAACATTGCTTTGCATGTGTGAAAAGTTACCAAGAAAGGGTAGAAACTTGTTCAGCTGCTGGATACCCAGTCCCTACTGCATAATAATACTGAAGTGATGTGGCAGCAACTGGTATTGTAAACTCTTCTTCAAAAGAGCCCTTCTAGAGACCTTAGTTCATAAGCTTTCATCTAAAATTGTCCTGATATAATTTAATCTGACTGTTTCCAGCTGTGTTCTTACATGCATCATTAGCATCTAATTTGATTAATGAAACAATCTTAGGTTTCCAGTTAAACCCTATAGCTGTTAAAGAAACTTTCCTGTTCGGCCATCCAGAAGCCACTTGGGCAGTCACACTTCACCACCTGAGCTGGGGCTGAAGCCTGTTTGTAGCAGCAGTGACCCAGTAGGGCCTCGCTTGACTCTCAACGTGCACCACACTTCACAGTCAGACGTTTCCTTACTGCCTCAGCCCCAGGTTTCCCATAGATGTCTCAGACGTCCAGATACTTAAAATTTAGTCATGGTGCAAAACCAAAATAACAGCTTGAGCTAGTGCCTCTGGGAAGAGACCCTGAACAAAGCAAACTGTGGGCTTTTATATCCCTCACAGCATGTGTTTGAAAGTCTGGGGGCTTCCAGCTGAGTCCTTGGCTCCTGCTGTATCTCTGAATGTCCATTAGCTGGTGGTGCCACAGGTCTCTGGGCCCTTTTTTGTGCAAAGGGTCAGTGCCTGCTCACCCGGGGCTCCTGGACACCCAGAGCTCAACCTGCAGCTGGCACTGTAGCTGTACCCTGAGCTGTCTGTACTGAATGTATTCTTCAACATGGCTTCACTTAGCTCTCCATGTTCTCCTCCCAAATGGGATTTGTGTTCCTGTTATTGTAAGCTCCCTAGTTCATGGATAAGGAGTTAGGTGGAGAAGAGAGACTCCTTCCTGACACATGTTGTGTGGGCTGCTGTGGGCACCTTGGTGGTCCTACAGCATTTGTAGCATTGCACGGTCCCTGTGTGGGTAAAAGTTGTGTTGGGTCCTTGTCTGTCTGTTTTCCTACTGAGGGTTCAGACCTCTGAGAAGTGTTGTGTGTAGTTACACACATTCGTGTACTATCAACATGAGCAGCGATCCAGCTTGTAATTCTGAGAAGTTACCAAATTACTTGAGTGCCTGTAGGTGACTCTGTGTGCTTGTGAATGTAAAGGCTTTCTTTCCAGAGCTGGACTGCTGAGGGGAAAGTATTTGTTCTTAACGGTTGCCTGCTTTTTGCTAAATAGCAGCCAGCACAGGTGACAAAATTTAGCAATGGATGAAACCCCTATTGCTAGTTCTCAGATTAAAACCCAGGTCTGTGTTTTGAGCTTGTACTTGGAAGACAGACTTTTTGGAGTATTCTGTTAATTGCCACAAGGTATTTTAGATTTAGATTAGATGCTAGGAAGAAATTCTTCCCTGTGAGGGTGGTGAGGCCCTGGCACAGGTTGCGCAGAAAAGCTGAGGCTGCCCCATCCCTGGCAGTGTCTAAGGCCAGGTTGGACGGGGCTTGGAGCAACCTGATCTAGTGGAAGGTGTCCCTGCCCATGGCGGGGGGGGAAAATGAGATGAGCTTCAAGGTTCTCTCCACCCCAAACCATTCTGAGACTATGATTCTGGTCAGTGCTTACTCCTCTGTGTCCAGCCAAGCATAGTAGCTGAAATAGGCTGCCTAGATTTCTGTCTTGAAACTGTAGGTCTTGTCCATTGAGGTGTCCCAGGTGATATGTCGGCTCCTTCAAGATTTTGTAGGTCTTTGTCCTGTATGGTGAATGAGACAGCATTAGTTGGAATCTGAGACATTTTGACTAAGTGTTTCGGGTTTGGTTGCCAGTATGTGCAGCAGCTTCAGTGCCAGATTTACTTTCTAAAAGCAGTGCTGCTGAATTGGGCAGGA
Organism: Pseudorectes ferrugineus; assembly: GCA_008033365.1. NCBI lineage: Eukaryota > Metazoa > Chordata > Aves > Passeriformes > Pseudorectes > Pseudorectes ferrugineus. Next base: position 29,847 of record QWTY01004093.1, read on the forward strand.
GGAGGTTTAAGAATGAGCTTGGACAGAATCAGGCTGGTGGATCAGTGCTAATGGTTCCTTACAGAGACTGCCCGCCCATAGGGACTCAGAGGGAAGAGGCTGGCTTCTTCAAAAACACAGCCCATGCTGAGACTTCGGTGAAATTTTAGGGGAATACTGCTGGGTGGCCTGGTCACAGTCATGTGTACCAGCAACATTCTCTTCATGCCTGGAGACAGTTCACTGAGTGCTCACAGCATAAGTCAGAACATTCTTGTGAATAAAACTATTTTTTTTCTCCCCTCCGAAGAGCAGGACTTTTTTTGCAGGGTAATGAAATTTGATGGCATAATACTTGTAATGAATGGACTAGGTGCAGAGGACCTCATCTATAACTGGATCCATGTTCTGCAACTTTCCTTTATAATTGAGGAGAGTGTTATGCAGTCTGAGGGTGTTTGATCTCAAAACGTATTGGAGACTTTCCAGCTTTCCTGTGACTTTCAGCAGCTCACTGTTACATAGCAACTGAATGAATTCTGGATTTGAAACCTAGATTTTTGAAATGATTGAGTTCACCGTATGCTTGGCTCTTTGCTTAAGAGTTGGGATTAATCACAGCAATGTTACTGTGATGAAATGTGCATTCTGACTCCCTGTAAAGGGCAGGATTTTGTTGTCTGGGTCTAATACAGTGTTAATTTCCTCCTCTCTAGGTCAGGAAGACTATGATAGATTACGACCTCTCAGCTATCCACAGACAGATGTATTTCTGGTCTGTTTTTCAGTGGTCTCTCCTTCTTCATTTGAAAATGTGAAAGAAAAGGTTGGTTGAACTCTGCCTGAAAAGGGAGCTGCTAAAGTATGTCAGGAGTTATCTTAGGTGGTTAGTAACAAATGCTGTGTCTTTTCTGTCTTTAGTGGGTACCTGAAATTACTCACCACTGTCCAAAGACCCCTTTTCTGCTTGTTGGGACCCAGATTGATTTAAGAGATGATCCCTCAACAATTGAGAAACTTGCCAAGAACAAGCAGAAGCCCATAACTCCAGAGACTGCTGAAAAGCTGGCCCGGGACCTGAAAGCTGTAAAATACGTGGAATGCTCTGCACTTACGCAGGTAAGGGTTGGTCTTTGACCATTTTTGCTTGCTTATATTCCATACTTTTTTCAGTTCTAGGGAAAAACAGCTCAATGTGGATGTGAAAGGGTATAAGCTCTGTTTCTGCTATTTACACTGTAGCTTTCTCTTTGTCATGTTGTTCTAAGGCACAGGGAGTTGGCAGTGGTACAAAGAAAATCAGCCTGTGTGGATTAAGCCTAGTGTAGAGGGGTGATGGAGGAGGATGTGCTTACTGTGTTTGCTTCTGTGCTGGAGAAAAATAACTGTTGAAAACTTAGAAGGTACATTACAGACAATAATTGGGTTGGGATACAGAGTACACCTCACTGCTGAAGCGAGCAGGCAAAGGAAAAAAAAGCCTCTCATAAAAGTTAATGCTGGTACTTGTAAGACCGGAAACCTTCATAGGTGAGAGCTGCCTTCTCTTCCTGTGCAGCTGGTGGTGAGCTGTTTCCTGTGTCCTTCCTTCAGATGGAAGTTCTGTTGAAACAGAAAACAACAGTTAAATAGTTCTTAAGACAGTTCTCACATCATGTTTATAACTTGTGAATGTGAGTGTAAAGCCAACTAAAGTAGCTGATTTGAGGGCAAGAAATGCAATTATCTTTTCCCTTTCAGTTAGGAATACTAGAGTGGGAGCCATTTTCTGGCTAGCTGGCCTGTTGCCTTGACTTTGGATGCTCTGGGAACTTAATCCTAGGTTCCTACTCTTGCAGAATTGACTACAACTCTTTTAACAGCTTCCTTAATGCTGGTCTATAAAGAATTTGTTCCTCCCTGATGTGCATGGAACCAAGGGTGCACAGTATCAAGCCCCTCACTCTTTGCAGTTACGTTGTGCATTCATCTCCTTGAGCACAAAACTTTATTGCCAAACTTCACAAAGCCTGAAGTTCTACTTATCTTGCCCCTTTTGCCCAGATTGCATGTTGACCATTTAAAATCCATTCCATTTAAAACAGTGAGACTTTTTTGTAACAAAGATTCGCCTGGGTGTTTCCTGTGAAGGAAGTGGCTTTGCTGGAGTTGTGCAGGACACTGGCACTGGAAGTGGTGTGGTGAGGCATGCTGCTGTTCATCCTGGGAATCCCTGATCAAAAGGTGGTCTTGGCCATGCTTCCTAACTGCCCACAGGCAAGCTCAGGGTTATTTATGCTTGAACTGTAATTTTCTTGGATCTGCTCAGCCCCAAAATACCGTTTTAAATGGTGTCTGGCACAGCCTGAATCCTGCTGCTAACTAGTCTGTAGAACCTGCTAGTTGGGTAAGTACCTGCCAGGGCCTTTTTCCTGTATTGCTCACTGAGACCCTTTCCTCTGTAGCTTTGGACTTGCCTGGTTTAGTCTGCTCAAATTGCTTGGAATCACTTAGAATTACCAGGGCAAGAGTTGATATGACAAAAAATGTCAATGTTTATCAATTCTTTCTATTTCCAGATAGACTAATCTGTATCTGTTGCAGTGAACAACTTTATGCACTTGGAAGCTCAGCCTGATTTTCTTCCAGGGCATTAGTGCTTGTATACGCACTGATGATTTTTAGGAGTCAGGAGTGACCTGGGAGGAGGGTTCAGAAGCCTTCACACCTGGACAACTAGTCGGTTTGCATCTGCTCCATTCTTCTCCCTTCATTTGTTGTTGACTCACAAAACACTTTTTTCCTGGGTCTGTCATCAGTAGCTGGTGAACAGCAGTATAGCTGATCTGCGAAGGGTTGTGTGGAGCTCCTGCAGTGATCTCACTGGCAACTTGCTGAACACAGAAGCCAGCTGCTTCCCTGGCCAGGAGGGCTGTTTTCCTACCTGCAAGGCAATGCTATAGTAGCTGATTTCAGCTGAAGTGAGACTCAGTTGGGTATTCAGTCTCTCTTTGCCTTGGATACTGTCTGTGCAGTTCACCTCAGCAGTCCAGGGTGGTTTTTTTTGTTCCGAACTAATTTGCAAATGACTTTGGCACCCCAGTAGCAAATAATCATAGAATCATGGAGCTGGCATTATTTGTTTTTGTACTATGTGAGTCATGAGAGGCTGAGTTTCTGAGTTTTTTCTGTAAAGACAGAGTATCTTCTCCCCAAGTTTGGATGACTGCTCTATTGGAGAGCCAGTTCTATCTCCCTTTCCTCAGGTTGTGGAATCCCTTTTTGTGATGAAGGCATTTTCAGTGTCCGTCTCCAACCTTTCTCTACAAAATAGCGCCCAGTGCCACTGTGACAAGTAGGTGAGGCTTTGCTGTTAGGAAAGGGTGACTGACAGATTGCAACTACAGTGATTGTCACTTCTGTTACTCTTGGGTGCAAGTGTCTGAATGGACTTTCTGAAGCCCAATCCTAGTACCTAACACCAGAGAGAATGCTGAATTTGGTTTCTTTTCCCTCCTGATGGTGGGTTGACAGTTTTGACACAGATTTATGAAGTGCCTTAAGTTGTCCATAAACAGAGGGAGTAAAGGAAGCCTGATCTCAGCCTGTTCCCAGTGTAACATAAAAGTCATGATTTTAACAGGCCTGTGTGCCTCTGGTATTTAACACAGTTCCTTCCCTTCATGTTGTTACTCTTGGTCATCCAGGCTTTTAACCCTGGTCCATTTTCACAACAGTTTTGTCCCAGTCCTTTTTTTTTATCCTCTTCCCTTTTTTGCTAGGTCCTTCAAAACAAATCCCAAATTCTGCACTCCTGAACAAATTTCTCCTTGGCAATAGGAAAATAAAAGAGGAGTCCCTGAATAGGAGAATTTAAGTAAAATTGTTTTCTTGACTCTTGCCCTGCCTGGGTTCTTCATCTGTCTAACAGTACATAATTGATTTTATGCTACAGCATTATTCTCACAGAGAAAGGAAATCTAATTAGTACTTAGACTTCAGAGGCATTATTTATCTGAAGGTTTTAGCTCTTTTGTGAGCCTGAGTTGCAACTCATTTGAAGAAAAAGAAAAATTGCTGCGGAGGATGTACAGAATACACAGAATGTACATTGTAGTTTCCTTAAATATTGTTCTTTCAAGTATAGTCTTGCATGTAATGTGATGGCCTTAAATGCTTCCAGATGGCACTGCCTTAGAGGTCTCCCATGTATGTGCTTCAGTAAATAAGATTAAAGACCTTCTAAAAGGGATATATCCAGTATAACCTGTAAGGGAGAAACCAGTTACATTTGAATGATCTTAAAAGAAGTCTAAATTTTGCGCAGACTGCAGTTGTTTACAGAATGTAATTGAAGCTTTTCTGTTTGCCTTTAGCTGTCATAAAGCAGTTCTCCTGAATTTTTGAAGGGTGCACTCATGACAGTAGATTTAGGCGAGTCCAGTTAGCCTAAACTGAGCCAGGTTTCGCTTCTGGTGTGGTGTGTAACTTGGCAGATTTGGGTGGGAGTGGTAGCACCCTGCACTGTTCCTGTTGTGCTTACAGCAAACGCAGCGCATACTCCATGCTCCGGTGTAACCCCTGCAGAGTCCTGCAGCTCTGTGACTGCTTGTCTGGTGTTGGATCCCAGTTGTTCCACTCCTAATGGTGTTACTGTCTTTCTGTGGTTACACTTGCTTTGGAAACTAAACTGAATAACTGAAATGCACCATTTCCATGCTGGCTCCCAGTGTCAGAGTAGCACTGGTAAGGTATTGCATCACTTCTAAAGACTGAGACTTAGTGACTGCCAGTGATGATGGCTTACCAGGGAGGTCCTGCTTCCATCCCAGATTGTGTGTTCCCAGCCATTTGGAGACCTTCAGTTATTCAGGGGCTGAATTCACAAAGCAGAGGAGTTGCTTGGAGCCTTTGCTCTGGACCGGCTGCCACCTGGGGAGTTGGGAGCAGTAGTCTGTGCATCTGAGGTGCTCACTTATCCACAGTGGGTGATGACAAAAGGTTTAACTGACCTTTTGGGTCTCTGTGGTGGGGCAAGCTGCCATCTGCTTGAATTATTCCCCTGTAAACTCCCTCAGTGTATGTACAGCAGTGGAGTGGAAACCATCACCCTTTGTGTGGCCCCCACCCCCATGTTCTTGCTGTGTTTGTGCCTCTGCCCTTCTGAGCGTTGATTTTGTCCGACGTGGCCTGTCACATGTTTTGTCTGTCTGTCATTGACTTCTGGGTCATCTAAATGAGATTTCCTCCTGGGATCTACTTTGTTTTTTTGCAAAGTAAATCTGTTTACTGCCTCTGTGAATTCAGCCTGCTCCTGAATGCTCTTTGTATCTGCTTGTTTTTCTCTAATCCTCTAACCTGGCTGCTGTTTTTTCTCCTCCCCTCTGTCTTGTAGAGAGGTCTGAAGAATGTGTTTGATGAGGCTATCCTAGCTGCCCTCGAGCCTCCGGAAACTCAGCCCAAAAGGAAGTGCTGTATATTCTAAACTTTCTTCTTCCCCTCTTGCTGCTGCTTCCTCTGTCCCACTACAGTAGAAACCTGGTTAAAAATGAATCAAACCACCTTGATTGAAAGCTGTTGTGCCTGCTTGCCATCTTAGAGCAACCTCTGTATTAGCTCTTGGACTGAAAACAGTACTTGAGATCTTTAGTAAAACATTGTGACTGTGGAACGTGAACTGGACTCGCTTAACTCCCTGCTGCTTGGGTTGCCAGGTGTGGCTAGCTTTATAATTCAGGCTGTTGGGGGAAAGGATTTGGTTACATCATTATTTAAAGAATGATCAAAAAAATAAGAGATGATGTTTGATCTTCCTGAATCCAACTGGAAGAAACAGTGCGAGTGTTTTCAATTTCTACTTGTGACTCTTAACTGTATTTGCATGACAAAAGTACCTGAACTGGTGATCTGCAAATGATGCTGTAACGTGAAGGGTTTTCTGGTTCTCCTGTGTGCAGTGAGATGTTTTCTGTTGCTTTGGCTGTCTGTGCTATAGTGGAGTATCTGTCAGTCTTTGGGGGGAAGGAAATATTGATGTACTTGCTACTGCTTTATGAACTGTTAAAATTCTTGCTTTCACTAACATGGTAGAGCTCTTCATTTCAATAATAGATCCTTAAAGCCTGTTACTGTAAGATGTAAAGCTGCTGCTTACTATCGTGCTTCTGATTTTTATTGTTTTAAGGAAAAAACATCAATTGTAGCTTGTCTTTAAATTTTGAAATTAAAAATTGCAGTTGTTTGTATAAATGACTGATGAACCTTTATTCAAGTTGCACATCCTGGCTCCGGTTTAATCCTTAACAGAGTGTGTGGTACCCCTCTGTACTCCTCCCAGCTTGACTTCTCTGCTACCATGGCAGCTTCTGGGCTCTGCCTGGTTGCTTCTAACCCTGGGGTGTTCGGGGCTGGATGCCCGACCAGAGCATGTACTGGACCAGGTTATGATTGCATGCTTGCCTTGTCTCTCCTCCACTGACACACGGCTGTGTGTTGTCCCAGGTGTGCTCCAGGTTGAGCTCTTCCATCTGAATGCAGCACTTTCTACTTTGTCATTAGCATGTGAAATGTGTGAGTAGCCAGTTAATCATAAAAATTGCCTTAAGGAAATTACTTCGGTGCGTGTGTTTTGCTTCTTTTGAAGTACACTGGTCTGCTCTCAGAGGATTAGTTTTCTTGTTCTGAAAATGAGATGCTGTGCTCAGGAGCTGCCGACAGCAGTGGTACGGAGCCTTGGTGGGCAGGCAGGCTTTGGGGACGGCAAATCTCTGTCTGTCCTTAGAGGGGTGTGGCTGCCACTTGTCTTTCTGGGGTTTTATTTGTGTGAAAACTCAAAAATGAGACTGCCCCTTTCTCTCTTTGCCCCTTTTCAGAAAGGCCTAAAGAATGTATTTGACGAAGCGATATTGGCTGCCCTGGAGCCCCCGGAGCCGAAGAAGACTCGCAGGTGTGTGCTGCTATGAACGTCCCTCCACAGCCCTTTCTGCAAAGCTGGTGTTTGATGTCATACTAAAAGCAATGTTAAAATCAAACTAAAGATACAAATTTTAAAATTTGTTTTTGCAATAATGACAAATGCCCTGCACTCCCATCTCCCCCACATGATCCCTGTGTGAGATGAGAATGTTAGTGTTTATTCCCCAGTGCCCCCTCAATTCAGTTAAACTAGTTAATTTTGAGTAATTATGTATTATCAGAAAACACTGATCATTACTAGTTTTTTATTTTGTTTATTGTTTCTAATTTTTTTTTTTGTTTAACATCAAGGCATGCTCAAAGACTTTTTCTGTAACAGACTAATTTTAGGCTGTTTTACTGAAGCCTTGCCCCTTATGCCAGTGTGGCAAAACTTGGTTCTGGTTTGTAGACCTTGTAGGGCTGTTCTGCAGCCAGCCAGCAGCCTGAGTATGAGCAGACTTTAGTCAGGAAAGTAAAATGTCCCAAGCTGGTGCTCCTCTAAGAAGGATTGTAGAAAACACATCTCTGAAGTTGCCTTGTATCATTTTCCCCTGGCTTTTTAACTGTGCAGGTCATAAATTTATATCCCATCCTCTAAGTTATGAAGCGTTCGGAATAGGAGAATGATTTTCTCTGGATGCACCATCAGACTTGAAACTAACTTGCCAGTCTCTTCCTTGATCTTTGCCATCATAAGCTTTTGGCTCATGTTGAAGAAATAACTGCGCCTTTGAAAACACGCCTAGCTGGGTCAGTTGGCTTTTAACGAATCTATCTTCTGCCAATCCTTAATTGTTAGAGAAATGCTTACAATGACCAGCACATACACTGCTGCTTGGACACCCTGAAGGGACCTGGGATATGCCACAATGGTTTTGGAGCTGGCTCTGATGGTGCATCTCTTGCTGGATGGCTTGGCATCCTTCAGGGAGGGGTGGAAAGATAGACCTGTGTCAGTCGAAAGGAAGTGCAGGGAGGGGCTTCTGGTGTTTGGTGTGGCACCATATCGGGACCAGTTGAGGGAACCCCTTTTTCTGCATTTTGCTCATGAGTAACCTTGAACCTGTAAGAGGGCCTCCAACCCCTGAGGATCATGTGCAGGGTCTCTACATAGACCAACTGCAGTATCATAAGGATTTTACCAAAAATATATTTTGGTTTGCAAATTCAAAATTTTTTAAGACTTAGGGAATATTCTCCATCTTCCAAAATTTCAATTTCTTGTAGACCCATTAGTGTTAAACCAATGCTTTTTCATGTTTAAGTTCTTTGTATATGCATTCTTTTCAGATGTATTAAACATAAAGTATCTTCACAAGCCTGCCTGATGGTAGTTATTTCCTTTGCCTTTCTCCTGAGTGTGAAGGACTTGCAAATATGGCTTTTATCCCTTGTGAGCCCCACTCTCCTCCTTGCGAGCTGGCTCAGGTCTTTCCTTAATGTTTGATCCTTGTCAGTCTGCTTCTGGCCTCAGTCCTGTCAAAATTGCTCTAATCTTTGATGCAACATCTTCGCTGTCAGACCCCTATGAAGAGAGGATTTGGTAGTTTTTAATGAAAGAAATACTCAGTGTGCATGTTCCCAAACAGTAAAAGCTGGCTTTTGGGGCTTACTGGGCTCCTGCACCTCTTCTGTCAAAAAGTTTCCTGTTTTTCCCTGCTCATGGGCAGATAGCAGAAAGCTTAAAGTGACAAATGACATCGTACCTATCCCAGAACTACACACACTTTATCACACCATGATAAAGTTCATGCTCCAGAAGAATAGTGAAGTCTTACACTGTTGATAATAACTTGTATTTATTAAAACACATTAGAAAGAGCCTCACTTTTCTTTTAAGAAGCTGATTTTTGGGTACTCTAATCCCAAATCTTAGTGTAAAATGTGTGGTTTTTCACTTTTCATAGTGATTAGTGCTGCTGTTCAACTTTGCAATTCAGTTTTAATTGCTGCCTTCTGTGGGGAGGTTTGGCTGGAACTCTGGGCTTCCTGGAGAAGGTTCTGCTGGTATGTGTTGGTGGCTGTTCTTACAGCTTCTGCACCTTGTGACACCTAATCCTAATTCCTATGTCTGAAGACAGCAGCAAGACCAAGGGATTGCCTGCAGGAAACTGCCTTTGGAGTGAAGGGAGAACCCTTTATGACTTCTTCAGGGTTACCCTGTCAAGCCTTTTCTGTCTTGGATATGTCCTTAAGTGGTCCCTCTGCATACATCTTCATGGCAGTGGTCTGTGCCAGTCCTCAAGGCATCACTTTTGGCTAAGCAATGAAGTCTGTTCTGTTAAATCAGGGCCACAAGGTTAAACTTGGCTCTGGAGGGAATCCAGGAGGCACTAGATGATGGAAAAACACACTTTTCAAGGAGTGGTGCTGTTTCCTTCCTCTTAGTGTTGCATTAGTGATGCCTAAAGAGGCCAACCTCGAAACAGACACCAGACAGGAGTAAGGGAATAAAGGTGGATATTTATTTGAAAGGCCTTCAGAGGTACACCCTGGGCAGGCCAAAGGCTACACCCAAGATGGACCCCGAGTCACGA
>QWTY01004094.1:0-97216 GCA_008033365.1 Pseudorectes ferrugineus
TAAGAAAGACATTAAACTATTAGAGAGTGTCCAAAGGAGGGCAATGAAGATGGTGAAGGACCTTGAGGGGAAGCCATGTGAGGAGTGGCTGAGGGCACTTGGTCTGTTCAGCCTGGAGAAGAGGAGACTGAGGGGAGACCTCACTGCAGTTACAACTTCCTCATGAGGGGAAGAGGAGGGGCAGGCACTGATCTCTTCTCTATGGTGCCCAGTGACAGGACGCAAGGGAATGGCCTGAAGCTGTGTCAGGGGAGGTTTAGGTTGGATATTAGAGAAAGGTTCTTCATCCAGAGGGTGGCTGGGCACTGGAACAGAATCCCCAGGGAAAGGGTCACAGCACCAACCGTGGCAGAGTTCAAGAAGCATTTGGACAATGCTCTCCGGCAGATGGTGTGACACTTGGGGATGGTCCTGTGCAGGGCCAGGAGGTAGACGTTGATGATTCCTGTGGGTGCCTTCCAACTCAGCTTATTCTGTGATTCTGTGAAAAAAGCTACTTTTTCCAGGCGGAGCTGAGAAGGGTGCCAGTTGTTGACAGATATTCCAATGTAATTTACCAAAGCAGGCTATTGAGACCTGCTGCCTGATGCATCGCTGTGTTTGGCTGAAGATTGGACCTGCGCATTAGCCAGTGTGACTACCTTATGTGGCAGAGCAAGGTCTTTTTGTACACATTGAAACAGAAGTGCTAGGAAAGAAAGTGGGTTTACAATCCTGTTTTCCTTTTGATTTGTTTAAAGGACCATTGGGGTTTTTTTGTTGTTTTGTTTGTTGTTGTTTTTTTTTTTTATTTTATTTTTCTGGGGGAAGTTTAATCTTCTACCACTTCTAACAGTGACTTTATAGCAAAGTCTGCCTCAGGAAATTATCTGACAGCAACACTGGGTTGGAACTCTTGTGGGTTAGCAGCCCACTTTCTGTAGTTTTATTGTCAAGTTTGTGACCTTATTGGCTCGCTTTGTGGTAAGTGCTGCTTCTATTCATTTAAATGAATTTTTTTGCAGCATTTCCGTTGGGGGCTACAGTCTGTATTGAGAGTATGGAAACTATTTCCCCAGATGGAGCCAATGAATGTTCTGAGGCCTAATAATATATGTATCCTCTTGAAATTCACAGCAGATTCCAGTAAACACTGGCCTTCATCTGAATGCTTGAATACACCACTTTCCAGAGCTCTTGGCAAGAATGACGTGGGTGTGAGGAGAGCACATCCATATCTTGTCATCTATCTGTGCAAGAGGAATCTCTGCTGGTTTTCTGAACCTTACTTGACCACTGGCCACACCAGACAGTTTTGTATTTAGCTCTGCCAGAGAGCTACGAAGATGAAACATTCATTTTTCATCTGCTTTTTTTTCATTTTTTCGCAAGCAAGATCCAAAACCTTCTTCAGCTGCTGGCTCATAATCTCACTCTTTGCACTTTATATTTGGGCCTTCTGACAGCAGTAGCAGATACAGAGGAGTGACATGGTTTAGATAACATCACACTGCAATTCTAGCTCTGACTTGCTGACCTTCAGGTGACCCAGCATGTCCTTTGGTTCTGGTATGCTGGCAGCAAACAATTTGCAGTGACTACAATTCATAAATATTTTTATAATTCATTTAAAAAAATGAAAATAGAAAGCCAGAATATTTCATTATCAAGCTTTTAAAATCTCAAAGAATTCTCTTGTAAACATACTAAATGGCATTTTAAGTACTGATTAAGTATGCATCCAAAAGGGTTTATCCTTAGATTCAAACTTTGGGTTGTTCAGGTGGTCAGTTTGCCTTTTGCTAATCATCCTCTGTTGTTTAATTACACAGCTATAGGTTGACTTTATTAAAGCATAAGATTTTTTTATCAAGCTAGTACATAGGTGCAGCTGCTAAAACAAATTTACTATAACTTGGTAAGCAATGTATGCTATCCTGTGCAAATCCCTCTCTGTTGAGAACCTGAGACTGTTTTTCTGCTGGAAAAGTAAATAATTTCTGCTTTCAGACAAGTGCCCTTGGCTTATGCTTAAATTCATCATTATGATAGGCGGTGTATCTTCAATGAACTTGGTAGACTCCTTTTTTTCTGTATAGTTTGCCTTTGGCAGAAAGCTAGACATACAAACCTTCTCCCTACCTGTAGCTTTCCACACAGCTTTGTGACAACTCTTGGACCTTCTGTTTTACTCTCATATGCAGTAGCATGGAGTGTAAGTGATGGTAAAATTTGTTGCATGTTAGTCAGCTTGCAAGGATTAGGAATACTATATATTAGTAAACCAACTGAAAGATAATTAATTGGCTGTAATATGGATGTATGGTCCATTCCTTTGTTGCACAGAGGAAAGTAAAAAGAGCAGATTAAAGTTTAACATAAGAAGACTTATTTCATTATGTCATGTTAACTTTTGTAAGGTGGTGCCATTTCTGTCATGACTCCTTTCATTATCCTAAAATGAAATACTTAAGTGTAATATAAAGCAATACAGTGTTACAATACAGTTGCACCAAAATAAATGTCTCTTCACATTCAATTTAGATATAACTCGGTTGCCTTCAACTACATTATCATAAGTGTAGTGCTAACTCTTTATTTGTCTTCCTGCTCTGGGCTTCAGTGGAATGAGTTCCTGTACTTAATGGCTTTACAAGTTTGTGATATTTGTTCAGCGTGTTTGCCAAGCAATGAGCACTTAGCATTTGTCATCTGGCATCTTTCATTTTTTTTCCCCAAAACACTTTAAAAAAGCCGCATTTTTTGGGGGGGGGAAGGGAAAACAAAGGTACCTTGGCATATTCTGTGTACTTTCAGAGATACTGTGCATTTAGTCAAACAAGCTCTTGTAAATTTAGCCTGTTGCAGCAAAAGAATAGTTCTTCTCCACTGTCTTCAGCCACCATAGCAAGTAGAAATATTATTGAATAGAATCAGAATAACAGGTGAATCAATATCGTCACTTCTGCTTTCCAAAAGCCTTCAGAGCAATGTATAAAGTTTGGTTTAAAGTAATACCTGGTACCTGCACACTAACAAAATGGAGACTGTTCTAGAGGGACATCTGTTTCTGTTTATAAAATATCTATGCTGATTAACCGTGGTTAATGGTCCAAAGTCTGAGCTCCCATGAGACATTTCATTTAGGCTGCAACACCTGGCTCTTAGCAACGCTGCTCATTAATTTTTTTGTGCGGAAGCTGACTTACACTTTGGAGGACTATGGACACAGCATAATTTACTGCTTAGGAAGATATTGAAGGAAGAGGAAGAAGTTAAGTATTTATGATTGTCTTATGTAGGAAACAGGTAAACGTACAAATGTACCTTTAGAGGTCCATAAAAATACACTTTTGCTACAGCCACTGTTGTGTAGCTGAGCCCCTTGGTACAAATATATGAAAAAAATTCTATTTGTTTATATTGATTAAAATTCAGAGTCCACATTTATGCATTTCAGAATGCTATGTCCCTTGATCACATTGGGAACAGGATGATGAGATCACTGAGGGTATTTTTGTAATTCTGAGTAGTGTTCTATTGGCTTCATAGTGGGAGGTACAATTCCCTTTACGAGTCTCTGTTTTCTGGGGTCCAGATGTTCTGTTCTTTAACCATGAATGAAGCACAGGGTCAAAGTCTACATCCTGATCGTTGTCATACTACCATGGATTTTGGCTCCTAGATAAGATTCCTGGATGAAGAAAGTATACTTCTGATTTTGCTTCATTACTCTTAGTAAGAGACTATCAACAAAAGTGCTCGATATATCTTTATGAATTAAGACAGTAGAATGCAGAAGAATGCACCACGTTGCACAGAGGACTTTCAGTTTTATAAAATAGTGTACAACTTGGGAATTCAAAGAATTCAGTCTTGTTCTGCTGATCATGGGCTAAATGTACTGTCTTTTTATTTTCTTTCAAATTTCTTCCTTCATTACTTACCAAAACTGTTCATGACCAGTACAGCTTACCAGCTTTTCCAGGCATTTTTTTCACTTCTCTCAGTTCCTTATTGCATTTCTTATTCTATGAGCATTGCTTTTGTAGTTCAAATACTTGAAACGATTGAAATGACAGAAGTCTGACCCTAAAATGCTATATGGCGGCATATAGCATCTCTAGACCGCACTAATATAATATAATATAATATAATATAATATAATATAATATATTACATTATGTATAAATATAATTAATATAACACAATACAATGTAATAATGATAGAAATATCATTACCTTAATTCATTCAAGATTAAAAAAAAATGTAGTTATGTTGAACTTTACAGTGATCAATTCTAATCAATTATGCTTGCACTCCTACTTCCCTCTTCTTTGGATAAACTGTGATGTAAAGTTTTGGAATTCGTGATGAATTCATACGGATTAATTTTTTCAAGAGTATTCTCTCACAGAAAGGTTTCTTATTTCTAGATTAAGGTAAATATAGACCTGGGTTTCCCATGCTTCCATCTAAAAATCCTTCTTTGACTTTGTTTCATTTTTCTGAAGGTGCCCCAGATTAGAGTTTTGGCCTATTGGTAAACCTTTCTGTAATTCTCAGTAATAACAATTCTAAGTACCACTTGTAGATGCTGAGCCTAGGAATAGTATGCATGTGTGCTAAATAATGCATATCCTTTTTTAAAGTAGTAATTAGAATCTGCAGGATGCTTGAATAAACTTTATAATGTGCAAGACAATGAAGGTATATTTCAATGTGAAAAAAACAAATGCTTCTGAAAGCATCCTATTGTATAATTTATAGTCAAATTTTACCTGTCAGCTTTGAAACATAGAACATTTAAAGTGAGACAGCATTCTGTTAAGTATTAAGTATGTAACTTTTACCATTTTAAACTTTGCTTTTTCCATCTGCCTCTGCTTCTATTGTAATATGTCTCCTGTAAAGAAGCAATAGTTGATTAATAAATTTTCCACAAGTTAGAAGGATTTTAATGAGAAGAAATCAGAGGAATTTATTCAAGTCCTTGGTTTTAAAAGAGAAATATTACTTGGAAAAAAAAGTCTGATGAGACTAATGGTTTTACAAAATGGAGTTGAACACTTCAAGTGAGTTTTGTCCTGAACTGTTTTTCACCTCTCCCTGAAAGCTGTTCTGTGGTCAAACAACATTTTATCTGCATATTTCATAACTGGTCTGTCTGTACTTTTCACCACTTTCTTACACTTTGATCTGATAACTCCAGGAGCAGTCTGGTTTTCTGGGGTTATGGTCTTCCAGCTGCACTTTGGCAGTGGGGAGTCAGCACTGTTTCTTGACTTATCAGCCATTTATTTCAGTAAAACCCAACTGAAATGAGAACCAGTGAGAAGGTGTTCAGTTGATGATGCAAGTTTAGAACAAAAGTAAATAACGCTGTTCTTAATCAGGTGGCTGCAAACATAAACAATGGCAAACAGAAAGATACTTGATTGACTTTAGTTTTACAGGTTGAGGTAATCTGTATCCCTCAACATCCTATTAACTGCAACAGAAAACATCTTCATTATCTTGAGTTTATACAAAGACTGGCTAGTTTTCATGGATACACACAAAACAGCTCTCACGGTAATATCCATTTTTATACTAATTAATTTTGATTTGATTTACATGATTAAAACATCCTACATAAAATACAGGTTCCTTATGAACTCTCAAAAAGAAGTATCACTTTCTTCAGTTTGCTTGAAGTTATTCACAGAGGTCAGACCCCTGAACAATTGCAGTTTTCTGTGTTGCTAATTATGTTCTACTTTGGCTGAGAAAAGTGCAGTCCTTCCAGTTCTCAATTTCTTTTGTTCAGTACTTCCATGAGACTATTTCTTTTGAAATGCACAAAGGTAGAATAAATTTCGCCCACAACAACCTGCTGAAACATTCAGAATAGTCAGGGTTTTTTTGGATTTTTTTTTTTGTGGTTTACAGCATGGAAAGTGGATAGAATAATCTGGCTTGTGTATTCCTTCATCCTCGAACATCAGAGTACATAGTATCTGTTGAAAGTATTGAATCATGAGAAGGTCTGAAACACAATTAGCAGTGAAAACCTGCTATTCCTAATACAAAATGCATGTTCTATAGAGTTCATATGTTTTTTACTAGTATTTTGGCTGCTTTGATTACACTCCACGTTAGCTCACTTGCCCAAAACTGAACTTCTTGCAATCACCCTTTGAGTGCTCCACAGTGCCTACAAACTGATGAGTTCTGCCTCACAGACTCTAAACATAATGAAATAAAGACTGAGAATCTGGGAATCTCAATTAGAACAAAATGAATGTCCAAGAGAAATGAGGATAGGGTCACTGAAACAAAAATTATGTTTCTTTAAGAAGTTGTTAATTCTGTTGACATATATCTTTTCCCCCAAATCCTGGCATTTATAGATAGAAATATTAGGAGTTCAAGAAGAACATGGAAGAGCTAAGGTAAAATTTACATTTTTGTCTTCTTTGTGGATATGCTCATTTTCATTATGTGAACTCATACAATATTTCTTTGATGTGTAAGAACTGTGAAAAAAGTCAATAGCAGTTTTGTTACCTGCTGTCTGGGGGTGTTCTCATTTTTATTTGTTTCTCCATTGGCTAAAATCACATTCTTGGATATTTGCCTCATTTTGATAAAAGATCAGTGTATAGCACTTTTTAAATTTAATAAACCAAATGATCTAAAGAGCACCACTTTCTCCATATTGACAAGGCGAACACTCAGATTCCATAGACGAAATCAAGTCATTTTTTGGACTTTTTTTAAATAAAGAAAAAAACCTTATATTTCTGTAGAAATTGATGTGTTTGCCATCATCATGTGGCACAATACTCAAGAATTTAGTTTTCTACATATCATTTTTAAAGGAAGATATCACGAAAGAGTAGTAGATAGTTTATTGAGAGAGATTTTCTACACATTTTTGTATGTGCACCATACAAAATGTTTTCCATGTCAAAACTCTTCAGCATAGATTCTTGAAGTATTAATACATCACTGGCACTGCAATTGCTAACACCTTTAGCAACAAAATAATATGTAATGATTGCATACCCTCCTTCCCCAATAACTTTTATCTGTTCTGTTTTTCAAAGACAAGCAACAAAACTTAACATTTCTTTTAATACATTCCCGAAGTTTAATTGCCGAAATCAGGGAATCACCTTCAACATTTTGACTTCTGCTTCAGCATTTATTGCTTGGCTTTGAAATCTTTGCAGGGATGTTTTAAGGATATCATTTAAAGCACTACTTGACGATATCTCAAACTCATTGCTAATAGTGAAAGTCTGTAAAAATTCATATTGTTAGCATTTGACTTATTAGCATTAATTACTCATTTTTCCCAGTCTTCCATAAAAGCTCCTGCAATTTCCTCTGTCTTCTGGTTTTGCTCTTGAGTCTCAGAGCTTATGTTTATCTGCATATGTACATAATATAAATTAGATGACATGAATACAGATGGCAAGAAGGAATTTTTGTTATAACAGAATATGATAGAAAAATAATTTGGGGGAAAAGGAAGAAAAATGCAGCTTTTCTAAAACTCTAATAACAGTGACATATCCATTTTTTCCACTCCTCTTTTCTTTGTTCAACTCAAATATGTGTTCTTTATCCTACTGTAAACTTGGAGTTTAATATCCTTTTTTAATGAGCTACATGTTCATTTCTTATAGTCAGCCACAGGCAAGAGAAGAACAACCCTCAGGACATAGGGGACATATGGAATTTACCTCATTCTCCTTTGTTAGAGGTACTTTTATGGGAGGCATTGCATTTCAATGTCTGTAGATGATGTATCTGTTGGGTTGCCCAGTAGCAACAAAAACTCCCACTGTAGTGTGGCCACAAATTCTGCAAAAGGGTATGGAATCCATTGACAAACAAACAAGAAATTATTCCTATGGAAAGCATGAACAATAGAATGAGACAAATGTTCTGGTGGATTAGTTTGCCCTGGAAAAATCAGATTCAGTGAAATGAAATCATCTTGCGGGAACGCATTAATTTTGCTGAAATCCCTGACAGACTCCAGTCTACCAGACAGGCAAACTGGGCCTCCCTGCTGGTTTACAGGGCTCCCCACTCCCAGGAGCAGCTAAATCCATGGTCTGGTGTGATTTCTATCTAACGTATTTAGCCAGCTGGCTCTGTGGCTTGGATTTTTTTAAATATTCCATTTCATTCTCCCAAAAGAAAATATTTTGAAAATTTACGTTCCATGGAAAAGCTCAAATTTATGAATTTTGTTCCAATTTGGGGTAAACACCTTTTTATTGGAAGGGAATATTATTACTGAAAGGGTATATCTGTTTTCTCAGAGCCCCAAAAAGCAAATGGTCTTGGCTGCAAGTGACATCAGCAGGCTGATTTTACAAATCCCTTATACAGCTCTATGAGAAAAGTGCATACTTGTCACCATTGTATAATCTTATGTTGAATTTGCACTAAAGCTTGAAATGAAATCTACTCCAAGGAAATGTGGATTTAAACCTTGGAATTAGTTTTTACCTTTTCAAGGAAAAGAATAAGGAGTGTTCTCCTCTTTAAGCGTTCATGTCATGAACTGTACTGAGACCATTAAAGCTGTATTTTGCTTTCAATATTGACTTTAATTCTCCAGTTCTTTTTTATTAATTCCATGTGAACAGTGACATTCAGGAAGTAGCAAAGCTTCTGCAGGAAATCCCTCATTGAAAGTCATTAAAAGCAGTAGTAGCAGATACTACTTTAATTGCTAAATTTGACAGCAGAATCCTTAAATCCACAATGTCATTGCAGTCTATTCTATCTCAGTTGTAATGTAGAAAGCTCTAAGGATTTTTCACTGCAGTCTTTCATACATTGCAAGACTTGACAAACTTCCTAATACCTGGAATTCACATTTTATATGTCCTGACCAAAAAAAAAAAAAAGTCATAGACAGACCTACAATAAACCAAATAAGACTCTGAAGTTATATTTCACTCATTCATGTTTTTATCTCTGCCCCTTTAGAAGACATAGACAGGAACTGAGGACTCCAGACTCAAGAGTAAAGTCTAGATTAAAAAAAATAAAATAAAATAAAAGACCACCACATCTTCCTCAAATCACAGAGGAAACAAAGTTAATGAAGAAACTGACAAATAAACTTAGGAAAATATTTGCTATATTTTTCAATACTAATAGAATTAAACTTTGAAGTTTTCTGGTGGTTTTTCACATTAGAAGAAATATATTTATCTGATGTATACATAGAGATTCTAGTTTTTTGTGAAAAACAAAAAAAATCACGCACAAGAATGTTCTATGAACACAGAATTATAGTTTGATTAAAACAAGAGGAGAATCTTAATTGGAAAGCAACAAGTTGAAAAAATGATAGTTTTAATATTTGCCAAATTCTGTTTCCCCCTACCTAGTTTATCATAAAACGGTCAAGATGCCAAGCCTTCCTGCTTTTGTTTTGCATGGCCACAGGAGAATTCAGTCCCTGACCAAGATGTTGTTATCCCCTGGCTGGAAGAGTTCTGAAGCTGCTTGATTCCTGTGGCTGTTTAAAACTGATACTGCTCAATTCCTACACAGGTTCCAGACAGACGCAACCCATCCAATCCTTGCTCTGGGATCTGAACTCAAATAGCTCTGAAAAATAATGCTAGGTGTCCATACCCATTTTTAGGCATCTGTTACAAAGATAGAAGGTCTTGCACCACTTCAGTTCTTGTGTAGACACTCTAGAAAGGAAAAGTTCGGACTCTGTTTAGGCTAAATAACACTGGACTTACAGATTATGAATGCAAACATTATAAGAGAAAACAGTTGCTGTGTCTTTTCCATGAAGTACGGAGGGAATTGATAAGGTATGTAATTAATGAAATCAATCCTCTGGTAGTAATAGAAAAAGCATTTAAAATAGGATTTTATGAATGCTATTGACTCTCTGTCTCCATCTCTGTAAGAACATCTCTGGTAAGAACAGCAGTTATTTTAATAAAAAGAGAAAACAGAAAAAAACTATTTTGAAGTGGAGAAACATCTGGTGTGATTCCTCTGTCACTGGTACATGCAATCCTGCAATGAAATGCTGCTGACTGAATGATTTTCCTTCTGTGCTAGAACAGAAAACTGAGGAGAATATGACCCAATTAACCCATCATTTCTCTTTGTTGGCTCTCCCCTTTGGACCATTTATAAATAAATTCTTACACACTTGATATACTCTTTATAACCTTCATATTGGAATGGAAATATAGCAAGCAGAAAGGGATCGAAGAAGCATCAAGTCTAGGAAAAGAAGGGAAAGGCAAAGTTGATTTATTTTTTTAGTATCCTTGAATGAGTTTTTTTCTTTGATCATTGAAATAATTTCTACATCATTGGTGCAACAGGTTTCAAGCTGTTTCTTTTCAAACTGGTGTTAAATTTAATATGCTGGAAAAATAACTTCATGTCAATTTAAGCAGGACTGGTGGGTTTAAGATTTTGGGAATATGTCTGTTGTTTGGGGCACTTTAGAACTTACCTTGTTAGTGCTTGTTAAAACTGGAGCTGATGTAAATTCTGGAAATAATTACAAATCTGACAAAACAAATTAGATCTCTGAAATGATTCCAAAATGAAACATCAAGGGAAAGATCCTATTTATAAAGACAGTAGAAAGAAGCTTCTTATCATAAACAGCAACTGTGCATGGGTAGCCTTTCTGATTGCATTCAGTGTTGTCAGTAAATTTGTTGCCCTTTCTAACTTTTTGCTTTACTTACACATTGGTGTCTGAATATCTGTAGGAGGCATGGGGAGGGCCTTGAGGTTGCTCGCTGTTTCCTCCAAACCTGTCAAGCCTACTCATCTGAGGAACTTAGCAGAGGGCTTAAACCTTTCATATCTCATTACTTGACTTGTGATTTTTGTGCCACTAATCCAGCATAAATTTTCTTAAGTTTCAGACAATTGGATTGCTTAATCCTTTTGGTGAGTAATTCGTTGTGACAAAGGTGCAACAACTTCTATTGATGCTGGTTCATAGTCAGGACTACCAGGATGTCCCAGATGTTGTTGTAAATGCACACAAATGTTACATACCAGTTTTACCCAGTCTAAGATTATTGTTATTTTTGGAAAATTCTCCCTTCACAGACCATTGTCTCTAGAGTCAGATATTTGGGTAGAACACTTTATTTACATGTGATGATGATATAAAGTGTTAGTTAACTGCATGTCTCATGTTGATAAACACTGTAGCTGCCTGACAAGACCAGAGGCAAGTAGAAGGGCATTGTCATAGAACAGCTGAGGTTGGCAGGAATATCCAGATGCCCTCCCCAACCCCCCCTCCTCAAGCAGGGCCATCTAGAGCTAGTTGCCCAGGTTCACATCTGGATGACTTTTGAATATCTTGAAGCATGGAAACACCATAACCTCCCCAAACCACCTGTGCCACTACTTGGTCACCCTCATAAGGAAAGAGTGTTCCTTGATGTTCAAAAGTGATTTCTATATTTCGGTTTGCATTCATTGTGTTCCTCAAAATAGTTCAGTGTGAAGGTTTACCACTTCTCTGGATTATTTCTAAGGTCTCTTTTATGCAGATTGTTCTTCATTCCCTAGCCCAGAGTAAAGTCAGTGAAAGGTGTCAGGAAGGAGAATTCTGGAGAAAAACTTTAAGGGTACCTTTGACTCTTCTTAGTGGAAAGCTTCCATAGCTCTTTCCAACCTGACAGTGATGAACCCCACAAACATGTTTTTGTGGAGGGTTGTACCACATGTGCAGTATCTCATATGAAAAAGTATTTCCAGGTAGGTTGCCTGATACCTAAACAATCAAACAAGTGTGCTGTAGAGTTGATCTGTGTGTGAATAGAATGTACTGCTCACTTGTTCACTAGCTTTGTATCTCACATGCTCAGAATTTCACAGAAAATGATCCAGAAGTCTTAGGGAGGATCCATATTTCCCATAGGTGGCAGGTATGCATCCAGAAATGGGACAGCAGCTGTGAATCACAACCTGTCAGTCAGCTCTATCAGTAAGTAAAAAGATTACCATTTTACATGTAATGTAGAACCTGACATAGTCAAAACAGAAGTAATTCCTCTTGTGTCCAGACATTCATATAATACTGATAGGATTTGCTAAGATTATTTAGCTTACATTCCTTTCTCACATGCATCACAATAATTATCTGCATTCAGAAAAAATGTCAGCCTGGAAAACTAGTTAATAATAACTATATTATATTAGATATATATGTATTTTGAGATTCTACGACGTGTGCAATTTTCAGGTAGGACTGTAACCTTTCAGGAAGTCTGGGTACCTTGTTTCATTTTCAAATCACTTTCATTAACATTCTTCCACACAGCAGATGCAGGAAGGCAATTTTTCAAGCCGAGCAAGTAAAGCTTGTTGTAACTCATGCTACAATGCTCTGACCCTGGAATGCACTGCAGCACAATGTGATGTGTCTACATCCTGAAGACAAAAAAAAGCTCCAAAAGAAAATGATAAGCCAAGTGTAATAATGAATTATGATGATAGGAATCCCTCTGATTCATATTTTCAAACCTGCATAAAGCCCCAGGAAAAGTCATTCAAAGTCCATTTTCTCTCCATAGTTTTGTGGATTTATTTTTGTCAACAGAGTTTACATTGAGAGGAATAGGAGAAGGATCTTGGAGTCAACTAAAGGAACAGAAAAGGAACAGCTTACCCTCTGATGTGTTGTAGATGTTAGCAAAAATCTTTTATAATTCTGGGCAAGAAGTCTCTTAAAGATTCTGGTTTATAGTAGGCTTTCCAAAACATAGGCACTGAATGTCAGGACAGGCTGCTGTCAATTGGAATATGCCTTCTGTGAAAGGGAATGCGTAAATTAAACAATTGCTTCACCATCATGTTCAGTAAGCATCATAACTGTGGCAATCCTTGCCTGCCCTTGTAGTCAACCCCCAAGGATTTTGAACACAGATGATGAAAGATATAGCTGGAATTAGATTGCTCCGTGGGTGGAAAATATTTTGGAGGTTCTGCAGCACAAAACCAGACTTCTTTCTGCTGGCGTTGAAAGAATTTGCCTTCCTACCTTGTTCTGTGCTTCCTTGGAGTGAGACATTGGAAATGGGCAGTCAGCTTCTGCCAAAGTAAATCTCAAACCAGTCCTTTGTCCATCTTGGAAATCTCAATATGACCATTCAACAATCAGTTTACTTCCCTCGTTCCCCCTGCTTGTAGAATCACAGTCGGATTTGCCTGTTATCATGACTTTTATGTTTTGCACTACCCAAGAAAAAGAAATCATTACCGGAAAATGTTTCCCTTAAAGGAATTCTCAAATTTGAGGCACCATGATAGGTGAAAAAAACATATTACATTTGTCTTCCATGTTGTACAACTTAAGGAAAAAATATGGCCTTTCGAAAGTATTACAAACCTTTACATTGCTCCAGGATTACATAGCATTCCATGATTAGGGTATTTTACATCTTCTTTTTCATTTTTTTTTCCATTTTTGACAAAAATTATTTTTCAATCAGCAATCAGTCTTTGCTCTGAAATCACCCTGATTTGAAATCACCCAAGCTGACTTTGTTTCATTTACCCTTCTGTATCTTCATGAATATATGAAGAGGCATTGAGGCATTGACTTGGTTTAGTGACTATGTTTAAACCCCCTGCTAAGAAGAAACATCCGGAAAAGCTGAAACTTTTGGTGAAAATTAATGTTTGGCTATTGTTGGCAGACAATCCTGTTTACAGATAAAAGTCATGGGTGTAACTTTCCATACAAAATTCTTTTCTTTACTTGAGACACTGGAGACAGACTATGCCATTATAGGGGTATAATGGTCCAGGGATCTGATCCAGTATTGCAGTGCACTTGGGACACGTATGTGGCACTCGTTCTGCTGAGCCTAAAGCTAATTCAGTGTCACAGCTTCAAGAGTACTGATATATTTGACCATGGAACCTGCTGAGTTGCTCCTGTAGATTGCACAGATGCTTGCCCATCATAATTACATCATATGTTAAGAAGGTGCACAGTGGAAAGAGAAGGAGAAGAGCTGAAAACACAAAAAAATCACTACTTCTCCTCAGTCCTTGCATGAGCAAAAGTGCAATGCGTGTCTGGGTTGGTTCCTATTCTTGTTCATTTTAAGTAATGAATATTAATTTTATTCTTAATCCTAGTGTTATATAGGATTTGAGAGGATCTTATTTTCTGTGCTACGTCTACTCAGAAGCAGAGTAACATTTAGGAAAAAAACTCCAAATATCTTAACAAGAAGTTTGAGTTTTTCCTCCAAAACTATTATGTCTTTTTCATAAGATAGAATTAAAATTGCCTTAGAATTAAAACAAAAACTTGTAAAACTGAAACTTTTGCTAGGGAAAAATATAAATTGAGCATTTTCAGATTGACCAGCTAGTTACTTTGTCATTTCTCTCTCTGAAGGAAGGAATTGTCTGAGCCTAAATTTGTCAAATTTTTTTGTAGCTTTTAACTAAATTCTGCATCCTGGTGAAACAGCTGCACTGTACTGATTACCTGATCGCCATCCATTTCGTGAACACAAATATAGTTTAAAAAAACCCAACTGTAGATGAGTTTAAGAAAAAAGTTTTCAGTAATCTGCTTATGTTTCTTCAGAGAGTACACCAGCCTGTTGAGAAAAACTGAAACTGAATGGTGTGAATTAATTTCTCAACTGTTACAATCATCTTTGGGAATACATCTTAGTTACTTCTCACACTAGGGGAACTTAATGTAGTTATTCTCCCAGCTGATACTGCTAAACCAGCGCAGGAGTTAAAATAATAGTTCCACTTTTAAACCAATTTTTCCCTGCTAGTATGCAATTTAGTTCAAGTGAAGGTTCATTTTACAAACCCACGTAATAGATAATTTATTAAAACTTTAAAGCTAATCTAAACAGTGGTTCAGACACCTTCACAGCCTAGATTTTAATGCTGGTTTAATTGATTTTTATTTAGACTGTGGTCCTCGCAAGACTCTACCTTCACACTGCAGCAGTTCATATTACATTTTGTTGTTTCAGTCTCCCTTTTAGGTGCAAACAACCCTTTAATCAGTCAGACGTCAATACACAGAAACATGAGAAACTGCAACATATTCAGTTTGGTTAGACAATTTGTCACATGTCTAAATATCTTTCACAGTCTTTATGACAGAAGTGGGAGTATCACCTCAAGTGTCAGCTGAACCTGTAGTTCAAGTGGATTTTTGAAGGACCAGTGCATGTTCAAGGGAAAACAAGGAATGACTAAGAACATTCAGATGTTTTGTTTTTCTATTTGAAGTGGTTGCTTCTGTGTACATCAAGGAGCTGGAAAATGTAAGGTATGGGAGTTCAGAATGAAAATAAATTTTGTATTTTTTAAGTAGGCTGTGAACTTGGGGTCTCAGTATTAATATTTTATTCCATTAAAAGCATTAATAACTTAGGAATCTATGTACAATTATGCACTGAATTTGCAGGAAGGAGTCAGCTTATGAAAAACTAATAAATTCTGCACTATTTTGAATCAATATTGCCTTATTTTCCAAGGAGTTACATATTTCATAAAGGGGAAAATTTATGGTCTTAAGAGACTATCTGGGGGAGGAGATAAGTAGAAATTATTTTTCACTGAATGCAGACAAGATACAAAGAAAGAGAAAAAACCTTAATTTTTGTGTCATGTGGGAATTTCTTTACCTAACCATGTAATGCTTCTCTTAGTAACATTTGTAGTCTCAATAGGCTTTGACTGTGAAAATATGTATTCCAAAATAAGTATATTTTTGAAACACTAAAAAAGTCTAAATACTTCAAACAGAGTTCTATTAGGGAAAAAGCAAACTGAAAATTTGGCAATATTCCCATAGGCAATGGCTTATGCTCTCTTTATTGTTTTTCTTTCTTCCTCTTAAAAAAAAAATTGTTCCAAAATATCACCTGCCTATGGCAAATGAGTAATGCCATATTTCCACACTACCCCCCAGAGGTGTCACCACCTTGTCTGGGGGACTCAGCCATGCCCTGTGAGGGGTCAGCTGGAGACAGCTGGAGCTGGCAGTGTCCTCTCCTCACAGTGACCACCCTGCAGTTGCCACTGCCAGCACCTTGCCATGGACACCCAGCATGTCAGCAAATAATTACCAATAGCTACTAATATTTTTTCAGCTCAAGAAAGAGAGAGAAGACTAAAAAAAATCAAGGGGTGGAGTTAAGAAAGGGCTCTCCAAATAAGCTTAAGTGAAAAATACAGATTTTGAAGTCAATGAGTACATATATAAATATGGCGTGGGGATAGGGGAAGAAGCAGCAAATGTAAGACTTAAAAGACTCAAATGTTCACGAACAGCTGCAAGGTCTTGCACACACCATCAACTCTACAGCAGCTGGAAAAATAGGAGCAGAACAACCAGAGTGGATTAAGAGGAAAAATAAAAAAAAAAATGGGAGATGGCTTTGCAAAGAGAGAGAAAGAGAATTGTGTAAAGGATAGGAGACAACATTGAGAACAGTCCAAAACTACTGAGTGCCACAAAAATGGGTGAAGTTCTGTGTGTGTCCTAGGACATGAGGGGACTTGCTTAACAAAGCTGAGCAAATCAAAGCTGAGAAATCAGGGCAAGTGGGAAGGAACAGACACAAAAAGGAAAGAAAAAAAATAAAGAAAGGAAAAAAAAGGAAGAAGAAGTTGGCAGAACGAACCACCCTTCTCTCACCCCAAAAACACCTGTAGCAAAGAGCTCTCATTTCAGAGAGAGAAGAATTGGACTCTGATAGATGTAATTGTAAGACACAGGATGAACCCAAAAACATAGTCACTGCTTCAGTAACTGTTGGCCTGCATATGTCATATGATATGTTCAGAAGGGCCTTTTTGGCCCTGAAACCTATGAGTCTTCACAAGATGTGCAACTTGATGGCAAAAATAAATGCCTATTTGCAACTGTCAACAGCCTTCTTAAACATTAGGTTGTTCCATAACTTTTTGTAAAACAATTGTCCTATTTTTAATAGGAGAGATATATGTAATTCCATCTAGAAGCAAAACGAAATAATACCTATAACCTTAACAAACAGAAACAGTCATTTAGCTCTCTCTGTAATGTTACATCTGGAAATCTTAGAAGCAAAGAAAAAAAAACAAATACCACAGAAAACCTCCCAGATAGAATAAACGAGATCTGCATAGTGTCCAGTTGCAGGACCAGGCTTTTTCTGTTTCTTTACACAACTGATACACAATTTCATTGCATATTTGAGAAGCTGACTAAGATGTTCTCTTCTCATTTGCTCTAGGATTGCCTCTTTCTTTGGACTTTTATTTGACTGTAAAGATAATGAGTTTCATAGGTTTTTTAATTTCCAACAAAAAAATTCCAATGGGTCTTGAGTCAAGGGTAGCCTGATGTGCTGGGAAATTTGATATAAAGTGGACTACACATAGCTAGGAGCAAAGAGAAATGTCTGTATATGTGGAATATTGTCATGGTGCTAACCGAAACCCAGAATAACTGTCTGAAAAAAAATGACTGCATGGTTATTGTTTTTATTTTCTTTAATTTGTTGCTTTTCTTCCTGTCTGCTACTATCTTCTAATTTTTAAGTGAAATATTGTGGCAGTGAATTCTTAGGAATATTTGGCTTTCCTATTTGTTTGCTGGGGGAAGGTGGTGCCTTTTGGTTTTTTTAATCCCCCTCTACCCTTTCACTTTGTTTTGGCTATGCTAACAAAGAGGGCTCCTGAACTCCAAACAATGTCTTAAAACACTTGTGTTCATATATAGAAAGTTTTAGCTCGATTGAACTGTAGCTCTACGGAAATACCAAGTACGCACTCAAAATCAGAACTGAGCTTCTTCACTGAGGGGACTTGAGTGATACTCACAGCTCAGATAGGAGCAGGCTCATCTCTTGAAATGCCTGTGTTCATGTGTCAGTGAATCAGGCAGAGATTTACTCATTCAATTTTTCAAACACAGTAAATTATGCATCTTGAAGTTCACCTGCCCCCTAGAACTGCAGCATGATGCAGGACATGTAAATAGCTCTGTTCTCCCCCATGATTTCTTGTGAAACTCACAGAGGCAGTGAATAAAACTGCTGGCAACTATCATATTTCACCCCAATAAAATCTGTGTTTTACAGCTGAGGGGTTGTGGATTTCTCTTGGTTTGGTTTTGGTTTGGTTTGGGTTTTGTTTGTTTGCTTTGTAAGGGCTGTTTATTTTGGGTTATTTATTAATCAATAATTGACCCTATTACTTCCAAGAGAGCAGTAGGAACACTTGCAAGCTATTCACTGTGGGAAGAGGAGTGTGCACACTGAGAAAATGTTTGCTGTTAATATTAGACTATTGTCAGCCAAGGTTAGCTAAGATGTAAGATTTCATCTACAGTTTGTAGTGCTTGTTCAAAGAGATGACGATTGATTGTTGCTATATTTAAATGGATTATTATTTTCCCCATTTTTTGTGTTGTCAAAGCCAGGAATACTTCTAGTCTGAGTTAAGCTAAAAACTTTTAACCTCTCAAATAGTCCTTGGCAGTACTTTGCCTAATTCAATGGCATTGTATTTGGTGTAGGCTTCCAAATTTTTTTTTTTAATTGGGCATCCAGTTAGGCTGCTGGTGCATCTGACATTATCCTTTTTCCAGAATGTGTGCAGAGGCATGGACACATGAATGTCTATGGAGATGTGGTGTCGGTGTGGGCTCAGGCTGCAAGGATTCTCACAGCTGGGAGAAATATCCTCAGCTCACACTGACCTGAGTTTCTGCGTGTGTCTCTGCGGGCCACACGCAGTACAAGGTAGGAAGTGATAAGTTTTCAAGAGGTGGGACACTCTTGTATTTGGAAGCATAAAGCTTGCTAAAACTAGGGAGGGAGGTAAAGAGCCAATGTTACACATAGCTCACTCTTCCTGTATTCTTATCAAATGGAAATCTTATGGAGCTTCCAGCTTAGTAATTCCCAAGTAAGATGCAAAAACTATCTGAGTTTGATGGACACATACCTATTGTCCTCCCAGGATCCTGGTATCAAATTCTTAGCTGACTGTGACTTGGCAATGAAGAATCTTTCTCCCCTTTTCTATAAGCAGTCCACATCCCTTCAAAAATTACTTTTTGGAGGTGATCAAAAATTTTAATTTGTCTTCTAGGGAAATGGAGTTGATGAGAATGTACTGTCAGTGTATCCATTTATTGCTCTCTTTGCTGGTCCATCAGCCAATTTCATTCAAATCAGATAAGAGGGAAAAGTCTCAGAGACATTCAGATGCTTTTACTTTCAAGAAAAACATCAGCATGAATAGTGAAAGCACTAATTGCTCTTGCTTAACGAAACAGTTGGAAGTCAGGAGTGGAAACTGGGATGTTCTAGTCAAAGACACAAGAGGGAAGTGACACCATGTACAGGGATTTTTTAAGGATTTTGGTAGAGAAACCAGAAATGGATGAGACAGCACAGATGTCAACAACTTATAGACACTCCAGTGTTATCTGGTCTTCTGTTCCTGGAACGACTTTGTCTTTAATATCATCAATGGAAACACATTTTCATTTAATTCCTTTTTTTCATCGTACCAGGATGACCTTTGTGTATGTATCTATGTGCAACACATTTATAAATTATTATTTTCAGTATAGATATGCATGAAAAAAGAAGCCGAATCTATCTACAAAGTCAGATGGTCTTTTCCAGAGGGGCTTGATTTTAATACGAATATCTTTTTTCTGCCTTAAATCAGTAAAATGATGGAATGATGTCACTGAATCTAAAGAGAGGTCTTTGTTTGTTTTAAACTACAGCCTATTAGGGCAAAATCTTTCAGGTCAATATATTTTCTGTAATGTAAGTCCATGGCAATAGACAATATTTATGACAATAATTAGGAAAATAAAGCCTCATATTGAAATTTCTTGTAATGTCTCTGTAAATGCACCTAGCATTAATTACTCAGTTAATAATGTCTTAAAAAAAAAAAAAAAAAGGTAAAATAAATTATTTAAGCATTTAACAATGGATCTCCTAATGTTAAAAATTTAACATCAGAGTTGCTAGTTGTGATCTAGATGTTGTTCTAAATTCAAGAATTGAATCCTTTACCCTGATGGCAGTGTGAAAGCAGATTTCTTATCTTTGAGCTCCACATCAAGGGTGTCAGGAAATCATTCTTTCACTGCATTTTCTTACATCTTTAGAGGCTAGGGCTCATCTGCAATGGTGAATCACCATAGAGCTCAAACCATCGTGAATACCATGCTCTTCAAATTCTTCAGAACTATTGCGAAAGTCAATCGTATAGCGAAAGTATATGGTCACCAGATGGCCTGAGCTGTTTGCCATGTAAACTGGCGCTACAACACAAAGAATCTCCTCTTGTGTTTTGGTGTACAAACACTGCATGGACACCACGTGAGCACCAGGTCCTATGGCCAGTCTATCGTGCAAAGCAACTGCTTTGTTTCCTCAGTCTAATTCCTTGAATTTTCTTTTCCAGTAAGTCCAAAGTTAGTCCCTTTTGACACAGATGTCCCTATGTTTTATTACTTGTTCACGGACATCTCAGATAAACAGATAGATAATTTTTTTCTTTTTGAACTAGTTAGATGGTTTGTAAAAATTAACAGTTAGAGAAGCATATTGACTTTCTCTATCAGCGTTCTGAGATCTAGAACTTCTATTGGAATTTCAGTTTCAGGCAGGACTTCTGATGGTTCTTCCACAAAGTTCCTCCCAAGCTCCCCTACAGTGAACTTATATTAAAATATATGTATATAATTTAGTTTTTTCCTACCATTATCTTATACTCTGTGAATGCTTCTTTTAGCTCTACAGTTTCTCTTGTACTGTTCCTGTTCCTGATATGCTTGAGAAAGATATATTGCAAATTCTATGGGTTTTACAATTTTTTTTCTCAGATATTTCTTTAACATGCCATATTCTGGTTTTATATTTAGATCGCTTAAGTTTATGGTTCTTTCTATTTATTTCCCTCATTTTGATACAACTCTGATTTCTGTAACCATAGCTCTCTATTTCTGTGCCTACCCCTCTTACCTAGCCTTTTTTTTCCTTCCTCCAACCCTCCATCTCCATTTCAGTTTCTATACTTTCTATGCTGGTTTAGATGAACTAGTAAGAGAAGATGCTCATAATAGAAGATATTGGAGTGAACAAGAGCTGTCACATTCTAAAATGAAAATATGTGTAACAGATGGGTAGACTGGATGGGGATTGATTTCACATAACTGTGGCTATCAAAAAGTAAAGAGTCGGTCTTGCTTGATCATCTAGTCTTCCTCTATTGTTGTGGAAGAGAGAGGATCCTCTGCAGGAGGAGATCTTTCTCACCCAAAGAGACAGATCTTGGAAGTGCATACTTATCTTTGTAAACTAAGGACAGAGACTAGAAGAGTGGGTTGAAATTGAGGTTTAGTAAATGGCTTACTAAAGTTAGGTGAGATGTGGGGTCATGACCCAGAAGTGTCAGTCACTTGCTTTTTTGTGTTCTTGGATTAATTTAGTCTGGGGAATGAACTGAATGTGATTTTCACTGACTTAGGTAAAGTTATAGAGTTAGAAAATACAATCTCTTCTTCTCAGTCTCTTAATTTTGAGCAGACACATCTTTTTTATTTTAATACTTCAGTTTTACAAAATCATTTACTTATTCAATCAGTCTACAGGTCTAGTTTCACTGCACATCTCCTGGTGAAAAATTCCTTGGCTGTTGCCAGAATTGGGAACAAAGCAATTCAGACACCCTGCAAAGAAAAATGGGTACCATTTTTGTCAGCTGTCAAGACCTTGTATCATGAATAAATCCTGAGGAGGAAAGGTTCCTTTCTGCAGCTGCTGCTGAATGTCTCAGATTCTCAGCCTGAGAAGAGCTTCTGTTCTCTGGCTGTGTTATGTAGTCACGTCAGCTTCATACCTACCGGTGAACAGAGATCCTGGGTACAATGAATCATTCAGCCCTCTGTACAAGGAAGGAAATACTTGGATGGCTAAAGGCAGGGTAGAGTTTCACTCAGAGCTGCACGAATTTCCCCGAAACTTTATTTAAAAAACAGTGTAATGCTGGTTTTAGTGTGTTCTATTTGTCATTCAGAAACACAACACATTAGCAGCTTTGAACTCCCAGGTACTAAAAATATATGTTACATAAGCAGATTGAGAGAAGGACTCAATGATGCTTTCAAACTGAAAATATTCTTAAGCATCTTTCCATTGCTCCAGCTAAATAGTGCAATTCTTGCAAACAGCAGAGCTATAGACACTGAGACAGCCAATCTGTACTAGAGAGTGTAAAGAGGTAACTGAACCAAGATAAATATTCAGACAGATCTGAAAATTCAAGAAAGAAATTTTTTTTCTGAAAAAAAATGTGGCATTGAACTAAAAGTTTTCCTTTCTTTTTCCTTGATTTTGCAGGCATTTGCCTAGGCTGTTTTATTCATTCTTCATTTTTACCATTAGTACCTTTTCTTTCAATAACAATATTTTTAGCTGAATTCTAGCATATAACATCAGGGAAGCATTTGCATAACATATTAAGGATTTTATTTTACAAAATGCCAATCATAACAAAATCTTTGAAAAAGACTTGTTTTTTAAAAAAAATTCTGTGCACAGTGTTAATGAAATACATACTCCAAAAGGGAAACTATAATTGAAATAAATCTTTGAGCAGCATTTTTGGCCAACCAAATAAAGTGAATGCCTGTTACCTTGCTCTAAATTTAAACCAACCTTCGTTCATAACTGCAGTAAGAAACCCCAAACCTCTGCTAGAATGGAAAAAAAATATAGCCAAATTAACCTGAATAGCTATGAAACCAATAACTGTACGAGAGAGGGGTCTTAGAGAAAAGCAATATATGAAATTTAAATGTAAAATCTCCAAACGAAAAAAAAGGAAGAAAAAAGATGGTCCTAATTAGCAACAGACATAGACATTAAATAAAATGCAGAGGGGCACAGGATATAGGAAACTATTTCAAATATGTTAGCACTTTAAAATGTCAGACAGTTTGAGACAGTTATGAAGAATTTATTCCTTGGTTTTGGAAGGCCTAACAGACATGCAATAAAATTCACAGGAGCACTTCTAGAACAGAGCAGAATAGCAGGAAGAGTCAAGTGTAACAGTAATAGAATCCAGTATTTAGCAATTTTATATTTCTATAAAGAGGATGAATAATGGTGTACTTATTTCTTTGTCTTTGCATGGTTTTTATATACATGCAGGCATGCAGAATCCATATAGAGATCAGAAGTGCCATGTTATGATGGTTTTTGGAAATCTGGTCTTCTTCAAATTAAATAAAATAATCAGATTTTCTCTAAACCTCTGAGGGGAAAATGAGAGAGAAAACGTCAAAGGAATAACAATTTTTAATTTTCAGGAATAGCAGCAATAAATCTCAAAAGAAAACAAAAGCATTCAAAATTAAAATTAAAAAAACCTAATGAACACTTCACTCTAAAAATCATGAAGGGTTGTCAGAACACTGAGTTGTAATTTATATCAAAAAGCAGCACATTGATATTTACATGAAGTCATTATCTATAATGTAATATTTGAAGATGCCTGCAATTAGATTTTATTGTAAGTGTTCACAGAGTTGTAAGAGCAGAATGCATTTACCTATGTTCCATTAGTACATTATACACTGCTATAGTTCATTCCTCATTCTGTATATGCATTGGTCTCAAGGTTGTTAGAGATATAATTTAAGGAGAACTGAGGGCTTTTTTATTTCTTTGAGAAGATGGAACTTTTTTCTAATTATGAGGTGACACATTTAGCGACATGCTATCTGTAAGAAACAAATACTTTTTGCTGCTAGCATTTTCCTTTTTTTTTTTTCCTAATGTAAATTGAAAATACTTCCATCTTCCTCCTTTGAATTCTGGTATCTGGAAGACGCAAACCGTTCAACCTAATGGCCCAAGATATTTCAGAAATATACAAAAAACATAATTCCCTGCAGTTCTTTTTTTATAAGCAAAACCTGTATATCTGTAAGCCAATGGAATGATGAAGAGACAGAGAGTCAATGGAAAATGTAGTCAGTTATATACTACTGTAAGAACAGCTTGCTCTATTAAGAAAGAGGGTGCCTGGAATTATTCCATTTACTTTTTTAAACTCAGAAATGTGGTGAAGCATTTCATCCAGACTGTGGATCCACTTAAAAGCTTTCCTTTTTCCTGAATGTCGTGGGAGCAGCCAGGTCATCACCACTACCTGTTCCTCCATTAGGACATGCATTGATTTGCCCATACGGTATTTCTGCAGGTTGGCTGGGGAGAAGATGGCAGGTCCTTCTCCCCATTGCCTGGCTCAAGCTGGGGAACTCACTAAGTGTGGGATTTTTCTAAAGCATCTCAGTGATTTAGGACCACGGGTTTCTGTTGACTTTTGGTTCATGTGAGACAGAGATCATGTGCGTACCTACAAAATTCCCTTCCAGAACTTTCCTGCCAATAGCCAGATATAACATATTCTAGACAGCTCATCATTTAGAGTAACTAGAGTTCACCACACTGTCACAGCTGAAATGGACTTTTAACCCATCTGTGCCAAGTTGTATAAACCTCTTGACTTATGCTAGTCATGTGAGATATTATGTTGGTGTATATCCAGGAATTGGCAAAATTGATCTGAGAACTTTGGAGACTATGTGGAACATCTGCATGGCATGAAAAATAAGTATCACACATTAATAAAAAACAAAGCAAAACAAAACAAAGCCACCCCAGAAACTGCATTGTTGAAATTGCTGTCTTAGCAGTTCTCTACTTTTGTAGCAAAACCAGTTTCCAGGAGAAAGATTCATAAAAATATTTTCACTGTGACAGCTGACGAGGCAAGGAAAGTCAAGAAGTGTTCACGCTTCATTCTCTGAGCAGAAACATTGGAGATTGGGGGAAAACCTCATTCTTTATGACAAAATTCTCAGACTTCACCATACCCAGTTTTCTCCCCAAATCCCCACTGAGAAAAGACTTATTAGTCTCTATTCTCTTTGTATTTATTGCATCTGAAATGTGCTCAATTTCCAATGCTCTTCATCTGAGATTGCTTTTTTTAGGTTGCATGGTTTTGAATATCGCAGGGACATGGAAACAGAAAATAATTTTTGAGGCAGAGCCATAAGAAAGTCAGGGATTTGTCTGCTATGGTAGAAGCTTTGCACAAGCCTTGTACACTTGCAGCATGTTTTTGGGAAAAAGTTAGTACTCACTGCTCACTGCTAGTAATATAATGCTGTGATTAGTAAAATTAATACAATTAGCATTGAGTGATAATAGTTTAAGGTTTAAATCCACAAGTAAAGTTTCTTTACCTATATTTTTTTAAGTATATCAAAAAGACACTTTTTAGTGTTTTGACAGCACTGATTGGTATCAGGCTTTTCTTCTTTTTAATCAGAATTTCAGTATGCTTCTAGTAAAGCATTTTAATATGAAAAGCTCTCTAGCAGCCAGTCAACTAACAAGAACCTGAGCCTGGCTGTATCTGTATTCCCAATTAGTTGAAACACAAGACTCTCTTTACTCTTTCTGAGAGAATAAAAATTATGTATGTTAGGCATTGGACACAAACCTCTGTCCCTTTTGTAGCTGTATTTGGCCTATGGCATATGAGTTTAAAGTGGTTCACATGCAGTGCAGACACATCTCCCAAGGCACAGTGCATTTCTCTGGCAATAGGGGAGAGTGGGATTAGCTCAGCATTAGGCACAACAGCAGAGACCCAGCTGTAACCTGTCCCAGGGTAGAGGGTAAGACCAGGCAGTGCTCTGTCCTAAAGCTCTACAAGTCCTCCATCTCACAGCACAGTAGAAGCCTGATACATCACTCATGAGAGGGTGTTACTCCTGCTCTTTAGGGTACTTGTGGCCTGATGAAGCCCTTCTGTCCTTATGCTTCCTCCAGTACCTTGTTTCTTTAGAGGATTGTGCTTTTACATGAGGATCTCTCCTGCAGGAACTGAACCAATCTCCCCCAAGCAAGGGAACATTTTGCCCTGAGGACAATCCTTTTGATAATCACAAAATTAGTGACAGGCAATTCTAGAACCATTTTGGTAGATGACATGATCCTGCTGTTGCCTTCATAAAGACATAGGAAATAACACTCCTATGGGAAAAGAAATACAAAAGGAATAAAAATAAAAATGCAGTTCAGAGAAAGAAGAGAAAGACAGCGGACAGTAAAAAATTAATGTTGATTAACTGCAGATTTCTCCTATCCTCCTCCCAGAAGTGCCTTCTAATCCCAGACTCAGAACCTGTTGACAGACTGGGTGAAGCTCAGAACACACATTCAGATTTCATAGATGATATCTTACACTGGGTTCTCAGTAGCATGAGCCCCTCTGGTGGTGCTATTAACACAGTGTGCCAAAAGAAAAGCTGGCCCAGCACCTACAGATGCATGAAGAAACCTGGCCAGAACACTGGGGCTCACTTTGAAAGGATCCATTGTCCCTGTCCTCACCAAATCCCTTCTCAGCAGCTTCTGCAATTGTTAGCATGAGTATTAAGGAGCCCTTGCATTATGGAGGTGCAAAGAACTTTTCTGTTTTCTTTCCTAGAGATGCATGCAGAGCCAGATTCACATAAGCCTGGGATTTTACTGGTCTGATCTGAGCCCAAGACTGCAAACATTACCCAGGCAGATCTCCATGGAAGTCAAGTAACAGACTACTGGCTGAACCAATTTCCACTTGGAGCCTGATGTAACCATGGAGCAGGTGTGAATGCAGACATTGTATCCACCAGAATGAGGATTATGCAAGGCTTTCTTTAAAAAAAAATTAATATTAGGCACATAGTGCTTTAAGACATTTTCTTTACATTTCTTTCATTCTGTAATGAATTTAATGAGATTTAAAAAAAATAACAAAATAAAAATGTAATGAGAAAAAGAAAAACTCACTGTAGATTTCAGGAACTTGTAGGATTAAAGAGGTGGTCTCCCCTTTCATCACACTGCCCACTTCAACCTGCTTGCTCAGTATCTGCCAGGAAACTGTTTAAAGTTCCTGTGGCTTGAAAAATGGCCAGTCTTTACAAAGAAAGAGATTTTTATCTGACCAGCCAAGATCTTAGAATGTCAATACTTGGCTCTGACTAATACAAAAATAAACAAATATGCATGCACATGCACACATAATCTAGGATGGAGGTCTATTGCTGGTTAGTTAGAAAGAATGGACTATTTAATTATGGTAAAATTCAATAAGAAATATTAAGGTAAGGAAGAAAATTTACTAAAAGGATCACTGGGAGACTGCAGCCTTTCATCATTATGTTGCACAGCATATGATGATCAAAATGATGTGTCCCCATAGACTTCTTAAATGACTTGTGTGCTAGTCATGACTCTCATCCTGGTAGACATCTGTGATAGAACTCTTCTCAGCCACCTTGAGGCATCTCTGGTCTAGCCAACCAGTCTTCTGTAGGCAGTAAAGAGAATTAGAACATGACTGTTCAGATCCATCTCAGTAGCATCCTTAAAACAAGGTAGTTATACTCCAGGAAATATTTCCCCCTCTCCAGGAAGTATAAACAATGAGGCTTCACTCTGCACGAATAACCAATCTTCCCATGCCCTCAAAGATCAAGGGGCAAGGAATAGAAGTTTTACCCTGAAACTCCTCCACTGTGCTGTGAGAAAGGTTAAATTCTGGGCTCACCATCCAAGGATATTTAATGTTCAGTGATCCACTCCTTTCACTGATACACTTTCCAGTGAGAGTTCCTCAGTCCAGTTTAGTTCACACGTCTAAAGTAACACGTGTGACAGGACGAGTGGGTGCTGAAAAGCTAAGTTTTCTCTCTCAGTTGAATGTGGAGGCAGGTAACTGAAGAATTTTAGAAACTCAGAATTCAAATTCCAGGAAAACTGAGGAGATTTGCAGGTGAATTTTGGAGCTTTATGAAATGAAAGAGCTTTAAAGAGAAGTTTCTTAAAACATACAGTCCAAAACACGAGAATCTGTTGTCAGTAAACCAAGAAGACTAGCACAGAAACTCCCCTGTCATCTTGAGCACAAACATAAGACTTATATTACATAGGGAAAGCAAATACATACATTACCTTTCCTTCAGAATATCCAGCAAGGGGCAAATCAGTCCCAGAATAGGCAAGGATGTTCTTTGCATTTTTGATGTCCGTGATACTCAAAGGTACAGCATGTTAGAGAGAAATCATAGAAAGAACAACACAGAGGGCCAACATGTGCTTTTTCTCTGGGTAAGGTAAAAAAGAACTTCAAGTAATATTTCTCTCATTTTATTAATAAAAGATAAAACTATACATTTTGGAACGTAATGTAAATATTTTCCTTCTGATGCCCTCCCCTTGAAAATATTTAACATATTAAATGGGAACATTTAAAAATATAAAAATAAAGGAAAACCAATCTGTGAAAGCAATTATATGTTTTCATACTACTCAGTGCTGATGGCAGAAGGGAGCAATTTTGCACTTGCTCCTGCCTCACAGTTAAGTCTTTTGAGGCAGCAAGTCCTCCTTAAATTAAGAGATGAAGCACACTGTAAAGGACTGCTAGTTGGCATGCCTGCTCTGTCTTTGCAGCACACTTAATCTATACCAGGAGAGAAAATTTGGAGTCCAGCAAATGCTTTTGTATCCAAATCTCTTCCACAGCATACAGCTACAGAAATGCTATTTGAAAAGCAGAGGTCTCTTAAGAGACCAATTGCAAAATTTTGCAGGTTCCTGTAGGAGCCAGTAACATTGGCTATTCTTTTGTATTTGCTTCTCCAAGATGAGAATGCACATGACTGCATCTATCCTTCAAAAGCTTCAATTCTGATTTGATGTGTTTTCTTGATCTGGCTTAAATTTCCACCTTTGTGTTCAGCCCTTTTATTTTGAATTCTTTTGGGTTCCCTTTTTTTTTTGTTTTTTTCATTATTTTAATATGCAGCTGTTCTGCATTAATCTAAATGAAAACAGTTTTTTCCTCTCTACTTTAATTATGTTCAACTGATGTTTTTGATTTATCTTCTTCAAAAATGTATCAGTGTTGTTTTAAACGCCTACATGTCCGCCAAATACTGATTCTTTTTAGTATGCATTTATGCAATTCACCTGGAAGCTGTTTTTCATGCACACTAACATAGAAGCACCACTTGCATTTCTGAGGCATTTATTATGGGATCTGAACACTCAGCAGCTAATAAAACAGTCAGTTTTGGATAATGATCAGTCCAGAGAGGCCATATGGGGACACAAGGGACACTGGGGAATTTTTACTTCTTATGGAATTGAAAGAAATGGAAAAGTTGGATAACCACGTAGTTGAAATTGCTTGTGATAAATTAGACAGCATTCTGGGAGGAGTTGACAACATTGTGTCATTTCCATTGTGACAGTCAATTTTGAAGTGAAGCACAAATAAAGAAAGAAACCCAGGAGATCAATGTCACATGTTCTTGATATGTACCTGACACAGGTATAAATCAGCCCACTTAGAGGGGGGTGAATTTGCATCAGAGAAAGCCCATCTGCTTTTATGACCTCCAAAAGTACTGAAGCAGTTGCTGTTGCCAAGTTTTCAGATCCTTTTGTTTTCTTCAAGTTCTCTCACCTTCATGTGTTTTTTCCATGCCACTCCCAATGGAATTATTTCCTTAGCCCAGAACTTGAAGATCCATCTTTCTTCATTTAGGGTCTGATTCAAACCCATTTAAGTCAGTGGAAAGAGTTCCACTGACTTTAGTGGGCTTTGGACCAATCCTCACATTCCTCCGGAATATGCTTTTCCTTCCATGGTGCTTACAGAAAATAGTGTCAGCTTTACATAGTCCAGAAAAAAAGGAAAAAAGTCAGGGGGCCCAACCTACATGAAGAAGATGTCTTGGCATAGATGTAGAACTGTTACTACTCCTCAGTCGCTATGTGTAGATCCATTCTATTTTGGGGAAAAAAAAAATTAAAAATCACTGCATTATTTTTTCCTTCTCAGGTGTTAATCAGCTATAGTTATGCTGATCGACTGGGCTCGTCAGGAGAGTCTCAAGATGTCTCTTAACATATCCGTACCAGTCTCTTAACATATTTTTACCATTCCTTTGTGATTTTTATCTTATGCTCCATGGGCTTTCTGCCTTTTGAGCACTGTGAACATGGCAAAATCTGCACTTCCAGAAGACACTTAGTTAGCTGCCATCAGACTGCTGTCTTCTAATGTCCATTGGTGCTTGAGAGAATTTTGGCCTCTTGTGACACAGCTGCTCCACCAAAATTCCTACATGTGGAACAGTCCATTCTTTCTCCATAATAGGAGGCTTTCTCGTAGATCCAGTCAAAGTACTTGTGCTCCCACTGCAATCACAAAGAATCTGGGAGCTTCAAGAAGAGTGGAGTACTGTGTCCAAGCACATGCAACTGCAGATCTAGTCAAAGTGGAAATGAAGACTTCAAAGGCACAGTGGAGAGGTTCTTACTCTGCAGGGGTAAGAGCAGGCAGGTGCCAGCCACTTCCCACCAGGAGTCATCGTGCACAAGCAGGTAGGCAGAATCTGAGTACCGCCCTAGGAATAAAAAAAACAAACCTCTGTTGGATACTGGCCTTTATTTCTGGAGAAGCAATTTTGTAGGCTTTAGGGTCAGCCTTTAAGTTTTTGCAATACTGATGATTTGGATAAAGTTTTTGTGGAAGTGGAAACTCGAGGTACCGTCCAACACACTTCAGGAGTGTTATATTTTAGCAGGAGGAGGGAGCTGAACTCTGCATTTACTGACTTTCAAAGTGACTTCCTTAGAATAAAACTACTTTGAGACTAAGTAACACAGAAAATATATTAATTTGTTGGGAACAATGAGTTTACAATTAATCAAATTCATGTCCTGCTAGAATTCTTGATCAAGATTTTAGTAATTCAGACTTAATAATTTGAAATTTTACATTGATTCGTAACTATGGAAAACAAATGTTTCTGATCCATTTTTTCTTATTCTTGGAAGAGAAATATGGATCTACATTCCTGTAGATAGCTCAGATTGCCCATTGTTCCCCTTATTTCTGCTCAAAAAAAAAAAAAAAGTGAGATACTTTTTAGAGAATTTAGAAGAAACTATTAATTTTTCATCACAAAGCTGTGAAAAGTGATGGCTCTAAGACAGTATCACAGGAGTATAATTATCTATATCTGGTCATGAAGGAATTGCAGCAATCTTCTTAGAGACCTATAAAATGTAGATATAGATAGATATCATATGTCATCTTTGGTGACGGCCAGGTATTATATGACAATGAACACCCTTTATAAACAAATACTGAGTCATCAGCTTTGATGCTGAAGAAGTGAAGGTTATGATAAACTTATGTAAGAACCAATTTAATTTTATCTCATGTCAGTGACTCATCTTTCTCCCACACAAAATAGTGATTCTGGCTCTCCTACTGTTTTATCCTTCTGCAGCGTGTAGCAAAGAAATTTACTACTTAAATGCTTATGCTTTATGTTTATAGAAAACAATGCAAAGAGGAAATTGTTTCTGAACACATTTCAAAGGGCAAGGGGCCAAGGGACAATGAACCAATTTAAAATACATTTTGAGAACACTGGTGTTTTAATTTGAAATAATTTGTTTTATGTTAAAAAACATTCTGAGTATATCCACTTCAGTGTCACACTTCATAAAGCCTCTCTCTCACTTTCTACCATAACTGCCTACACAATTTTACTAGAAAACTCTTAGAATATGCTGATCAGTTGGAGTAAAGAATTCAAGGAGTAAATAGGAAGATATATTTCTAGAACAACAGGAAACATGCTGTGGATGTTCATCTGACTTGTCTGTCACCTGCTGACATCAGAAATGTCAGATGCTGGAGGGAGGATGATAGTGTTTCCTCCAAGCATAGCATACTTGTCCAAACCCAGACATCAACACATGGTTCAAGGGGGTCTGTCTTCAATTTTATTCAATTTATTTAAATACTGTCTATAATACCATCCTCCTTTTTTGATCCCCTTTTTTTTTAACACTTCGGCATAATTTCTCTTCATACGTTTTTTGTGTTCCTGCCTCTGTGGTATAAAATTCATCGCTGTCTTCTCAGTCTCCTCATCAATAAACAAGCTCCTCATGATTACTCAATAAAATGTTTGAAGTAGCAGTGCAGAAATTCCACCTTACATCACCCACTTACACAGTTGTCAAATCTGATTCTTACTTTACTTTGCATTTATTTTCTCTTATTCAGGTAACATTGAACTTCGTAGTTCTGCTGCAAAGTGAGTTTCATCATTTGTCCCTATCTTACACTCAAAATAGTTTGAATTGCTTTGTCATTCTATAGTTTGTACATTATCTAAGCAATCTAGAAATCTTTTGCTTCTCCCTCCATGGCTTAAGATTCCTTTTGTTCACTTGTTCATAATAGAAGATTTTGCTTAGAACACAGCACCGGAGACTCGTAAAACTCTTTCTTTGTCTATGCTTTTTCCCAATTAGTCATCTTGACAGCAGTGTATTTTGCATCTTTTACTACCATTATTTATTTTGCACCCTGATAATCCTGTTTCATGGACTGGTGATAACAGTTCTTGCCTTGACTCCCATGTCTGCTCCCCAGCACTGTGCCTACAGCTCTTGCATTAATGATGAAGCATCAGCAGTTTTCTCCTTGTTGCATGTGGTGGTCAGCCTGAGCCACTGTCCACTGTTTGGCTGTTGTGTTGGGTGTCTGGGTACTCCATGCCATGGCCCTGTGCTGCAGCTGGGAACATGGCCAGTGCAGCAAAAGTTCCTGCTAGATGTGCTTCCTGCAAATTTTGGTGAGGTCCTTCACCCATGCCTTGTCATCAAATAGAATTAGATTTGTCTCAGGAAATTTGAACCTCAAACATACAGATGCATACATCTGTAGCTACTTAAGACTTCCTTTATAATCACTGGTAAGAAACAGGCACTTCTCGGGCACAATTATTATGACATATTTTAGATATCTGCAGTAGGATGAGGTGACTCATATCCTAAAAATGCTTATTTCTCTCTAGTGACTGTACAGAAAATTTAAGACAACCAGCTTTCTGATGTAGACATCAACATTATAAATACCCACACTTCATCATGTGATTTTTATGTGTGGAATCTCAGGCTGAGGCTGGTGAAAATGAGTCTTTTCACTGATTTAGATGAGTGGCTCCACCAAAAGCTGAGTGATTAGCCTCTCTGAAGGACAAGACCACTGTGCCCTTAAGTAGAGGCAGCTACCAGTTTTGAGTTGTTTTGGGGGTTTTTAGGTCTATGTCTGACCATTAAATTTCAGCAGAATAACTTCTACAAAAAAAATTATTATATGTCTTCCTGAGATTCAGACTGCAAAGAACAGTGAGGAACATCAGAAAATCAGGCTTTCAAAATTTCCTTTTTCCCCCTTCTTTCCACACATGGACAAAGATGTGATAGGGAATGTGCTGAGAATTACAGGTCTGGAGTTTAGCCTTGTCTATGAGGCACAACAAAGACTGTATATATAATTTTGTATATATAATGGAGGGGATTTGTATATATAATTTGTATATATAATGGAGGGAAATAGAGAGAGCTAAAGACTTGCAGAGCAGGAACTCTTCCAGTTTTCAGTATTGCTTGTTTGATTGTTTTCAAAAGGCATAGAATGCTTACACAGAAAATAAAGTATTTCATCTTGATGTCTGGCAGGAATCCATCATACTCCACCTGGAATTTGCTTTGAACTTTCATTGCCCAGATGTGCATGGTTTGTTTAGAGGAAAATATAATTTATCTATATGCTTATGCTATGCACTTCACAATATGACTTGCAATAAACATGGTTACAGACATACATATATCTGTTATCTGAAACATGGGATGGTTTAGAAGCCCAAGAGCAGCAAAGAGAGTTTAATACTGATTTATACAATAATTAATTTAAATTCTGTCCTTATCAACATCAGTGACAAAATTCCATTGACTTAAGCAGTGCTAGAAGTTCAGTCCATGTTACTCTGTCATTTGCTGTTAGCAAAGGGTTCGCATCGTGTTCAAAAATGAATGCAATTTAAAAGCTCTTCTGTCTGATGCATCAAAAATGCACTTTGATTTAAAGTGTACTGTATCAGAATGCAGCCTACTTACATAGCTCAGACTCAGGAAGATCTCATTAAATCTC
Organism: Pseudorectes ferrugineus; assembly: GCA_008033365.1. Lineage (NCBI taxonomy): Eukaryota > Metazoa > Chordata > Aves > Passeriformes > Pseudorectes > Pseudorectes ferrugineus. Next base: position 34,184 of record QWTY01004094.1, read on the forward strand.
AAACCTCATAATTGGAAAAAAATATTGGTAGGCAACATGAAACAGATCTTTGTGATAACATAATCATGTGAAGTATGTAGTTAATTACAGGTCAAAAAATTTGTCTTTACCTACCCATGTCATAGCCCTACTCAGTGAACACATGTGAACCACACTATCCTTGTAAAATATGGATCTAGGGGTGGCCTGGTTTACCAAAATTTCATTCTCATGTGATTCATTATTCCTTCTACATTGGTGCTGTCGACATGGTGTTGCAGATGAGATATGTTAGCAAACAGCTGAGGGGCAGTAGTTTTAAAATGTTCCTTAGCTATAACTGATCCAAGTGAGCACTGTAATTTCTTCCTCCATAGCAAAGCCAAACACCTTAGCTTAAGCTGAGTTTGATGATAACTTTATCTGACCTGTTTGACTTTGTTCTGAAAAGGATTAGGAGCATGCACACCATCTTTTGAGAGGTAGTTTACCACCTCCTTTTTATTTTTTCTCAAATAATAGTTACAGCTGAGATAGCTAGCTAACTCTTCCAATGTCCATTTCTGCTGCAGAGACCTGGTTTGTGCTCTTGCCCTTGCCTAAGACACATTCTTAGAAAATGAGAGACCAGTCTTCATCTACTCTGGAATGACTCATTTGTGGATTCTGAGTATGTTGTTAAAGGAATAAATTCTGTACCATGAAAAACTGTCTGTGTAGGAATTCAATTTAAAAAAAAGTTCAGGCTAAAAAATGTGCTTCTTAGCTAGTAGGGAAATTAATAAAATGGAATGTGCACATTGTCTATTTGTAGAGATGTTTAGACAAGTTACTGCAGGTGACTGAACGACAATATTGGAATTTGTATTGTATTTAAAACTAATTTTGTTTTCTTCAGAATTCAAAGTCACAGATACCGAAAATAATAAAAAAGAATCAGTCTTAAATAATTCATTATTATAAGGCACCTTATTTGCAAAGCTTGCTATTAAGAAATGTTCAGAACATCATTATATATTCAGAAATTTGTGAGTCAGTATTCTGACAGGTTGTAATAAAAGAATAATTTGACAGGGAAATTCAGCATTTTTAATCAGTTATTCTTCCATCTGTGACAACGAATGAGTTTTTAGTGTTGGCTGTAAAATTACTGTGTGCGATGTTGGAATACTTTTATAAAAAAAAAATTATTTTCCTTTCCCTAGAACCTTGGCATGTATTTTCTCATATATTTATAGTCTATTCATCAGACTTTGGACTGTTTATTCAGGTTACAAATGAAACAAACCCCAAGATGAAAGCCAAGTCTTCAAAGCAGGTACATCCAGTGTGATCTGTAAGGCCGAGACTGAGAAGCACTCCTGCATATGCTGTTTCTAACATAGAGACAAGTGCTTTACTGAAGTCATGAAGAGATGGAGATTAAAAGTTGTTGTGGTGAAAGGACATTTGTAGCCTGGGTGAAAATCATGATGCTTGTGTGAAGTACGTGTGACACAAGTTTCAAAAAGCCTTGCCAAAATCTTAAGAGTATTACAGTGCTGAATGCATTCCAAAATATTTGTCATACTTGGTCTTAAGAAATAACTTGTCTCACTATGCAGCTTCTCTAAAATAGCTGTTTTACACTGATCTTTAATGGGTCTTTTCCAAACAGAGCATATGAAGTCAGAGAAGAGGAATTAGGTGGCTTTGCAGGGCACCACAGCTGACCCGTATGTGCTGTAATGTATGGAATGGCTGAATGTGCACTTGCTGCCATGGTGATGTAAGAAGCAGACGTCCCTCATGACGGCTGTCGGGGCCACAGCCAGACAAGCAGCCTCGCTGAGGTGAGCAGGGCTGCTCAGCTCCCTGGCCCCGGACCAGCATGCTAATTATTCATGCACAGCAGGATATTTGCTCGGGGAAATAGGATACAGTTAGCAATGGATTAGATCAGCTGAAAGCTCAGCAACTTTTTTTGCAGAAGAGTGCAATGCAGAAAGTGTTGTTTGATCAGAGCTGAGTTTCATAGCATTCTCTCTTAAATTATAAAACTAGCATATGTGCTACATTATATATCTACGTGTGGTTCTGGTATTGTTATGGGCATTGCTTCTATGCAATAGCTATCCCCTTTTACTCTGGCTTCTAAAGTGTTAGTAATAACTTTGATTTGAAAATCCAATTTTCCATGTTCAGCTGCCTCTGAGACAAAAGGTCTACAGTGTACCTTAACCCAGCAAGAGAGCAGACATTCTGGACAAACAGCTCTCAGAGATTTAGGTATGTCTCATACTGCCTTGGGGCCAGTGGGTAGAATAAGTGACCTCTTGATGCTGTCCAACCTGCTCTCATTCTGGAAATGAAAGTATTGCGACATGTCCGGTGGCCAGGTTCTCAGGTGGTTCTAAGCCAGTCTCATGCAGGTGGGTTAGTGGCCTTATGCTGACTTCTGTTCAGAGCATACGGCTTGGATCTAGCAAAGCAAGCCACAGGGCATTCCACTTCCCCCTTATAGAGGTTCAAGACTGAAGCAGAACGATACTTTTCAAACTCACTAATTGAAGACTATTCATTCCAACGTTTTGGTCAAATCAACAGGTAGTTACAAGATTCACATGTGCTATCATGCTCACTGCAAAAGCAAATCTTTGTCCTGTGCTCCTGAAACCGGCACCCAGATTTAACCCAGGGCTGAAGGAACTTGTCATGTAAAATTAAACGGTCTCATCTATTTTAGTTGCAACACTGTTTGCTCCGTCTGGGGAAAAGTAGAACAAAGAAGTCTGGCTGGGATCTGAATGCAAGATCCAGACAGACTGAATTTGCATGTTCAATATGTTTATTTTCATGACCAGATCCTTGGCTAGAGACTCAGAGGTAAGGGTTATACTGAAGTATTTCCTGGAAGTAATTCATGCTTTTGAAAGGAAGAGTCTATTAAACAGACATACTTTGCTCCACCTTCTGAGAAGAGTCTATATGTTGCTAGATGTTCAACTAGGCACTGCATCGACAGGGCTCTTGGGTACCAGTATTAGGTGCAAGCTCTGCCTGACTGGTGAAGGAGATATATCCCAACCAAGCCCTACCCAAATTGCTTCTAGAAGCACTGATTCCCTCCTGCTGCTCCAGTTTACTGCTGCCTTCCCTTCCTTTGGGTCTCAGCTAACACTTCTGTCCGGCTGTTGGCTTCCAAAACATTCCAAAACGTTCTGACTGAAGTTCTGAGAGAAGTTGTAGATGCCTGTTTTGTTCAAGGCCAGGTTGGATGGAGCTCTGAGCAACCTGGTCTAGTTAAAGGTGTCCCTGGCCGTGGCAGGAGGGTTGAGACCAGAAGATCTTTAAGGTCCTTTCCAACCTAGGCCATTCTATGATTCTAAGTCAACTGGTGTCTCTTACACCAAAAAGGGAGGTACAAGGCACACACTTCAGTGTAGCTTACTAATTTAAGAAGGTTTGAGTTTTGTTTGGTTGGTTGGTTTTTTGAAATGAGTTCTGTGAATCCCCTTTCTGTGTTCAAATCTATTCACTTGTGCTTGGTGACAGCCGAGTCCTCCTTGAACCTTAATCCCTTTGGTAAATGGAGTTTTTAGTCACAGTGAAAGAAGACTTTACACTTTTCCTTGTTCTCCACTAATTCCTATGCTGTCTCTTTCCTAGAGCAAAAAGGAGGCTGAAGAAAATCCTACTTATGAAGCACCGCCATTCTTAGCTCTCCTGTGCAAATGCTGCCACTTCCTTAATTCCACAGCTTCTACCTCAGGGAATTTATTTTGGACTCTCCTTCCATTTTTGCCAAAGAGCTCACTGTTTCCAAACAAAACAACCTCCCTTCATGACCTCTTCAGTCAGGACATTAGCTTTCTCCTGAGGAATAATATTACTTGCTTGATAACTGATCTCCTGCTCTGGTTTGTGCTGAGTCTGCCTGGTGTGCCCAGCATGCTGCCAGCACCCTTTGAAGAGCAATTAAAAAGTCAGAAAAAGTTAGCAGCATTTTTGTGCAATGAAGACTTTAATGGATGAGGACAACTCCTTTAAGCCATGCTACCCACACAGTTTAAGCCAGGGAAAACTTTAAAATGTATGTGTTTTACTAATGCAGTTCTGTGTCAGTCACAGGTACATGCTTGAGTATTTGCATGTCTTGTTAATAGCCTTAAATAACCTAACACCCAATCCATGACTTGTTAACAACTTCCTTGGAATAATAAGGGATGAATAAATCACTGTGTTTGGGTAATCATGCCATTAACCTTGAAAAGAAAAAAGAAAACAGATGGGAGAGAAAGACATAAAGGGAGTCCCAAAGGACTTTGCGGCTTGAGAACATAACACCGATATAAATTTACACATAAGTTTATATTGTGAAATTAAAGCAATACAGAAAAATTTCTCCTTTTTCATATCTTATTTCAGAGGAACAGCAACATTTATTTGGATTTACTTTAAATCATTTAGTCACAGATTAAACTGAAACAAAGTTAAGCGAGTCATTCTCAGATAAGAAAATGAACCCAGACAATTTTACAAATATAAAGGCTGCTTTGAGTTATACTGATCCAATTTTTTCTCGTCTGTGAGTATTTAGTGATGGCAAATGAGCAAAGGCATATGTGATCGCAAAGATGAAGCTGCAGCAAATTACTGATTTGTGGATCTCTTCCTTGTTTTTTCTTGGTCTACCCATAATAGAGTTAGCAAGGGAGAAAAGACCAAATCTGAATAGTAGCATTTAGCTAAGTTACAGATAACAGGGACTGTGCAGGGACAGCAGAGTAGGAAGAAAGTGTTTCACTGCCTGGAACTGAGAGCAGGCTGGTTCAGTTTGGCCTGCAGTTGGTGACAATGCGTTGGCAGAAAGTCTGTCAACTCATTTGGCTTTCTGTCTGTGTGTTCTTTCTGCCATCCCCAGTACCAGTGACCAGAATTAGTTCTGCTAGCAAATGTAGTCATCTCATATTTTTTGTTTCTCCTCCTCAGTGAGTATATAGGAACCTGTGCAATCTTAGGATTTTTCTCTTTCTCTGGGTTACAGTGTATGACGTAAACGAAGCAATGTATTTGTTATTACACAAACCTCAACAAGACATGTAAGCTCAGGTACGTACAATCCTTACCTGTACTTCTTAACCTCAAGTACCTGGGTTTTCCTGGCCTAGGAGTGAGAGTGATTAGAAGCAAAGAATGGCTCTTCCTTCATGTCATGATTAGGGCCTGCCAACATCACAAAGAACTGCAACAAATGTGTTTCCATAATTGTTTATCACTTCTCCCTGCCATGAAGTGGTTCTTGGCCTAATGGTTATAAACTGTTGTCAGTGGAAAGTCTGAATTCTCCAGGAAGGTAATATATTTCTTCTGTTCTGGTTATCTGGAAGGCAATATTGTGGATTTGGGTATCAGAACACTTTATTCACAGATATAGTTTCAGGGATCACAGGCCTTCCCTGTCTCCTGGGGAAGACAGTGCAGTAAGGGAGAGAAATTGGGCAGTTTAGCATAACAGTTTCTTCCATGAGATCCTTGTTCTGCGTGCAAGATGACACAGTCCAAGAGGGAGGTTTGGCAAGTCAGCATGGTGGCTCTTGCCATCCTGAACTTCATCCTGGAAGAGGAACATGAGGTTTCTTGGTCTCTTTGTTGCCTCTCTGACCGCCACAATGGTCCTGGATCTGGATGCAGGACTGCGGGTTCTCCACCAAAGTCATCAGGAACTCCTGGGAAGATCCCAGCATTCACTCCCAGGTTTCCCCAGTTACAGGATTAGGTAGGAAAATACTCCATTAGCATTTTGTCTGATCAGCTTGAGCTGTTATTTCCTGGTTTGCCATCACCACAATTGATAGAATCCATAGTCAGTTTGTTCCAGATATGTCCTGGACACTTCTGTATTTCCTGAAGATTAATTTTTTGCATTGTCTCACTCTCTATTTCCTGAGCACACCAAAGTGCTTTGTTTTTTGGGGGAGGTGGCTGATCGTATTTCATCTACTACAGCAGAAATTCGGTTAAAGTTCAAGGGCTCAAGCAATGTAAGTTAGGATTAATAACATAAATATTATTTGAAATAACCCATACCATGCAAGGACATCCAATAATCTTGTCTGGTAAGGACTAGCTCAATGGTAAACAAAACTTTGCAGAATGTCTTGTCATTTTGTAGAAAATATCTAAAGATTTTGGTCAGTTCACTTGGTCAGCTGCACACAATCTTTGCATGGAGTTTATCTGAATTGCAAACAGTTCACCTTGTACAGTAAATGCAGCTACTATCTATGGACTCATCACCAGTTCATGATTTCTTACTAGCTGAGGTCCTGTCCATTTTTCAGATGTGGAAAGTGCAGAAAAAAAGCTGGAATATTGCTCTAAAGCCAGTTTGTGTTTAGATAAGGAAATGAAATTCATATCTGCTCCAGTGATGTGCTATGGCTAAGTAAAGTACTTAGAGATGAAGGTGAAAAGGCAAAAAATATATTTTCATTGACTTAACTATATTGCTGTTAAGTACGTAAACATTTGCATTCAAATCTTTGTTTCCCATCTCTGCTATTGCTAACACTTCCGATAATAAATGATTTCCCATCTTTCTACAATACCATGAAGCTTTTTGTACACTCTTCCAGTCTGACACTCAACAGAAACAGAATAGATCAAACTAATATTCATATAAAATGGAGCTTTGTTTGTTTGAATGGGTTTTTTGGTTTGTTTGTTCTTAATTAGAATTGAGGAACAATCTTTGGACCTATCATTTGTGGAAATCTTGTGTTTTATTTAATAAGAAACCACAACAGCTACGAAAAAACTAAACCTATGTTCTGTAAGCTAAGATAATGTGGTTTATCATAAGGAAAGGGTTAATAAACCAAGTTATATTTAACCATTCTTCAAGTCTGGCCTTGCTGAATGAATCACTGCAATTAGACTTTTCCTGGGAGAGTGTTGTGTCTAACAGAGCTCACACACCAGGAATGAGTAGAATTATGAAGTCTCAGGAGCCAGAATACATCTTCTTGGTGTGTGTGAGTGTACAGGTCTAGCAATGTATACTGTTACTCTTTCAAGGGTGTTACTGTGACTTAACACATGTGGTCCAGCACAACAAATTTGGAGACAACTTCTCTTTTGGATGCCTGTTTGTGAGACTGAATCTAGTAACACATGTGTTCTGTCCACCCATCAGTAAGGACCCCAGTAATGGGAAGATGCCCAGTGACTTCAGTGGGAGTCAAATTTCAAAGTAAATGAAGAAGTTTAAAATACTCGTTAAACTATGGCTCTAAGAACTGCTAGTTTGTGATATTTGAATATAAGATGAAGGAGTGCAGCCAGGGGCTTGAAGGAGAAAATGCTTGCAAGTTTTAGTGTTTGAGCAGCTTAGCACAGATACATGGAAATGAATGTTTGGGAGTCTCTGGTAGTTGCAACAGGCCATGGCATGAACATTTGAGTGTTTGTTAATTAGCCAGTTATTTCTGACCTATGACCTTTTCCTTTCCTATTAGGTATTTTCTATGAAAAAGTGATTAAAATGGGGAGACTGTACAGACACCTGAAAGGCTAGAGGCTGTTCAGATCAAATCCAAATCCCCTAAACTTTGTTACCACATTCCACTAATGCTATGAATTCTGTTTAGCTGATGCCAGCATGGTTTTATTCATATTAAATTTCTCAAAGCTTTATTTGCCTAGTTTAAATAAAAATAAGAATTGGTCTAAGCCTTCCAAGAAAGAACCTTAAAAGTCTCTGATTTGAAGTACAAAAAGATGAGGTAATTTAAAAGGGAAAAAAAAAAAGGACAGAGAAAAGTAAAAGGAAAAAATAGTAAAAGGAAAAAATTGAATAGCTGTTCCAGGTTATACTATTTCAAGAAAAAAAAAGGTCTGCAAATATGATACCCTATAAATTTCCAGTGTAATTTTTGAAACCTCAAATTTGAGGGCTTGATATATATTTAAGCTGAACATTTTATTATTCAATCAGTCAATATTTTGAGAAGAGACAGGCATAAGCTGTCATCAACAAGACATCTTATCCAGCTTTTTGTTTCCCAGCAAAATTTGCAGATTTGGCTCAGCTGAAACATTTAATATGTCTAACTCAAATTCCAATACTTATTTGAAACTGAAAATGAGGAAAAGTTTAAAGGTAGCAATTAGATGTTTTAAAAATCAATACTTTTCTATTTCATGCAGAAATAAGTCTTAATTTTGAAATTCACTATTTTGTGATGTCTAAACATCTTAATTATTTTCCAGTAAAATAAAATCTTTTTTTCGATCTAGTATTACTCTTTTACTGTTTTGGTCACCTAAATATTCTTGTTGTATATATTCTTGGAAAGCAAAGTTTCTGTAACCAAGTCACTTTAGACCAACATTACTACTTATGTTTTCCAGCATCATAACCTATGAAACTCTGTCACATCCTAGAACCATGGTGCTGGACAACAGAACAAATACTGATTAGCCGTGGGTGACTGAAATTCTGGCTCCATCCCAAGGTGAGGCTGACTCGGTTTACGTGTTTTGACACATTAAATGATATTTTTTCCTTGCATTACTGTTCATTTCACTGTGTAAGAGGCAGGTGGGAGAAGGGGCTGCCTGGGCCTCAGGGTGGATGAGAAGTGGCATCACCACACAGCCACTGGCAAGGGAGTGAGAAGCACCCTGCCCTTTGCTCAGAAGACCTGTGCAAAATAACCATTACAAATGCTCAGCTGCAACATCCTTCTGGAGCTCTGAGAATAACCACGTTTTGGCTTTTCAGGGCCTTTAGCAGGAGTGTAAGTAAATGAAGCAGCATTGCAAATCCCAGCTACGCTGCCCTCCTGTGTATTTCAGGTACAGCATCCGTGCACAATCCCCACTACCATTAGCTTTAATTACCATGGTGAAACATTTCATAAACAGCAACACGTTTTCTGTGTGTTAGTCATGATGTTCCTTCAATTGCAAGGAATGCAACTATCAAAGGTAAGAGCATTTACAGAGTCTCCCAATGCACTATAAAAAAAATAAACCGGGCAAGTAATCAGGACTTCATTTCTACCTGAATTTTTCTTTAATTTTCTCAAATAATACAGCAAAAAACCAAACTCCATTGCTTGTTTCTTAGCTTTCTCCCTATAAAATGCTTCAGAGTATCCCTTACTCACCAGCAGGGAAAACCCTTGTGGACCCTGTGATGGAGCTGAAGACCTACATTTAGCTCCTGAAGTCAGAAGAGCAGTCTGAATGTTCCCCAAAGCAGTTCCCATTCTCATCTTATCCCATCAGGAGATCGACACTTGTGGAAAAAGACTGAGTTTTTCAATTCCACTGTAAATCTTGGAACACAGAAACAGAGGATGAAATTTTGTCTGAAATGAAGAGGCTGTGTGTCATGGGTCTTTGGCATGAGAGCACAGGCTGACCTGGGGAGTGGGAAGGAGAGGAAGAGGTCCTTTTGCTAGTCCTCCTGCCTCAAGGAATAAGGCTGTGGTCCTGTCCCTAAAAAATGATGTCCAGAGCATACAGAAACACAGGCATGTGAATACACTTGCACCAGCCTGCATTGCTTAGGCTAGTGCTGGAAAGGACAAAAATAGTGCCAAAAAAAACAGGTGAAAGCAAGCTACTGAAGTCCTCACTGAGGAAGAGGAACCTCTGAGGAATTACAGAAATCAGGAGAAGCCTGGAGCCTCTTTTGGGCCTTATAATGTCTTGATCGTTCATTGGCTTAGTTTCCCCATATTTAAAGCAAAACATCCATATTACTTTTCACTTGTCCCTTTTTATTCTCTTCCAGCTTCCTTGCAACTGACACCAGACTGAGCTATACGCTTGAGTGCATTGCTGATTTTTTTTCCATTCCAAAACACTTTTTATGGAGTGACAAAGTAACAATTTTCTAACTTAGTTTTCTTGAGCCTCCCCAGATGTTTGAAAAGACTTTTGGAATCATAAGCTTTCAGAAATATTATATAGACAACTGTACTCTTTTATTTTTCTCCTTCAGCAGGTCTTTATCATTTATTTTTCCAAATTCATTGTGTAGGGATGATTGTCAGAATGTGCTGACTAACAGGAATACCTAATGGATGCACTCTGCATGCCAGTAGTTCTAAATTTGAAATGATTTCCAGCTGTCTTTTCTGGAATACGAACAGTACCTGCTTTTCCTCTCTATATACTGTATTTCAGATTCTTGCCTAAAGAGCCAAAGTATATTCCTCCCTAAGAAACTTCATAGGCACTAAACCTTCAAATTCACTTCTTCATTGCTCAGTTGAGTCAAAAATTTACATAATTGCTCAGAAGTTATTTTCTTAGAATGAATATGAAGCTTGAAGGAAACAACCCAATCCAAAGTCCACTTGTTTTCTAGTTCAAAGGTCTTATTGAGTCCATTTTCATGTTGTGTGGCCAAGAACGCCTTCATATTCTGAATGTTGACTAAACATTAAAAAAAATGCTTTAAAATATTCCATTAATATAGTCAAATCAACAGAGCATTGCTCTGAATCTGTACAGGTTTTTTCCAGGAAGAAATTCCAGACGGATTGAAGCCATATTTTCTCAGCATGGAAGGCCAAGTGAATAATCCATCAAAAGATTGTATTTTCTTTATTTACTTTCTAAAATCTGAATGAACGGCAATGACAAAATTCTAGAAAGCAACCACTTCTTCAAACCACTTCTCTGTTTTAATGAAGTATCCAGGATGTTCTTCGTCTGGAAAAGGAGTGCATCTTTGGGCGATTTGTGGACAAATTATCTGTGGAGATTCCTGGACATCCTACAAAGCCTTGCCTTTCACAGGGGCCAGAGCCAAAGCTGGGGTCTTAGTGGGGATTACAGTAACTGGACAGGAATTCAGTGAAACATCTCGAGAGGCACCTGTGCTACAGGTACCTTTTGAGGTATCTGTATTGCACATTGAAGACCATGAACTCCAGAGCAACTTTCCTTAATGTCAAGTAGGGATACTGGTGTAACTAAAGGAAGGGAAATAGCGTGTCAGGGGACTCACAGTAGGAGACCTTGAGCCTCCAGTCCTCCTTGAGCCTTTGGAACACAGAGAAATTGCCAGGGGTTGAGCATCACGCACAGCAAACATGTCTGGGTTATTTTCTTTTTTTTTCCCCTCTGTATTTTCACTGTAATCTTGAGGAGGAAGGCTCTGCTATTTGTCTAACAGAGGTCCCTCCTTATTGAGTTGCATACTGTTGCTTCATAAAGTTCTTCATATGCTGGATTAGATGAGGACACAAAAGTTAGCACTCTGTGTCTTGCAGAGCTGCTGAGAGCAGAAGCTTAAAATGGAGAAGCTCCAGATTAGATAAATGAATAAAAACCTAATTCTTACTCCCTTTGAAAAACTCATTCTACTTCCTGGGATCAGGACTTTGGTTTTGTCATGGAAAAGTATATTTTTATCATCCTTTTTATTATCCACTCTTTCTTGTTATATATGTTAACATTGGATTCCTAGCCAATACAAATTTTATTCAACTAAAATGTCTCCAATACCTATTTCAATCATGTCACAATCTTGACACAGACTTATTCCATAGGAATGAGTGAAATGTCTACTTATCCTGTATGTCATCATTTCATTTCAAGAGTTCAATTTCAGTGCCTTCTTCCTCATCTGAGGATAGATATGTCTGCATGTTCAAGACCAGGCATGAAGAGATACCAGTGATGCAAGAAAAGGGACAATTTTTCTTGAAAACATTTTGTACTAATACTGTGTAAGTGCAAACTGAATAAAAGAAACACATGGCAATTTAAACCCCAGCATTTTCATATTTACACTGGTTATATAAGTTACAGCACTTTTTATTTTACTGTCTGCTCTCCCAAATATATATATATAATGAAAAGCAATAACTCAAACAGTGGGCAGCAGTATAAATGGATCTCTTTGTTCATTACTGTTGTAAGAGGTCCATCCCTTATTTCATCAAAGTAGAACTGCACTTGACTAGAAAGCAAATATTGTGTTGAATTCAGCACCTCTGTACCAAAAACATTTTTCTACCACAGCTCATCTATCTGTCACACACATCATTTGGTATTTCAAACTGTATTCTGAAAGTGGGAAGACAGATCTATTTCAGACTACAGTTTCTTTTTCCTTCATCCTACCTCTTTCAGATGCCTCCTTTTGATTTCAACTTCTCTGTTTATATGTTAATGCTATATGGAATTAATTGCTGCTGAATCTCACTGAAACCATGGTTGCCTTGGCTCAGCTTCACTTTGGCTCTAATGATTGCTCCACCTTAGCTAAGTGCTCTTAGTTAGACCAGTCCACACACAGTGATGTTCCTGCTCCACTTTCATCCTTTGCTTTCCAGGGCTGGAAATGCATGATTTCCTCCCTGAGGGGATAACACTTGTGAAACACTTGGACAGTATGGTCTTATGATCCTAGAGTATAACTGAACAGCTAAATAAGTGTTTAAACCCACTGTACAGAGTGTTTATTTAGAGCAAAAATGCATTAACTATTCAAAATGTAAGGATTTTGCTATATCAGTTGCACATATTCTGACTCCACCTGTAGTAGAAGGTACTGGGAGTGTGGAAAACTACAGTTCCTTAAAAATGCCCCCATTTTGTGATGCATACATGGCCAAAAGTGTAATTAAGAGCAGGGAGTTTATAGCCTCTAGACCTGGAACACACCACACTGCTGCATTTCCCTCTAGCTAGGTCAAGACCCCTTCACTAGGAGCTACATAATATTTTCACATTTACACCTGAGAACAGGTCTCTCGACTGAAAAAATGCTTAAGTAAAAGTTTCTTAGGGGAAAAAAGTGGTATGAAGTGAGGGAAAAATGAATGAATATTGGCCTATAGAAAATATGCACCTCCTGCCTTGGAGCATCTGTGATAAATACTCTGCCTACCCAGAAAAAAATAGGTATAAAGCACAAGAAATCAACTGGAATTATTTTAAAATATAAACCACTTTGTACTGTGGTTAAACATATTTAGCACTTTCTAGTGTTTTAGGACTTGGAATTCACAAGGGGAAGAGAGAGGCTCCCTCTGCTTTCTCCCTGCCAAGGGCTGCTCCCCTCTGCTACTGTATTTGTGATGGTTTCAGAAAAGAAAGAAAAAGAAGCAGTAAGCATTTTTCAGGAACTAGCAATACCCCTCAAAAAGAGAATGTTTAAAATCATAAGAGTTTGCACATTTATGCATCTGTCTTTTGCAGACAGTCTCCCAGTGAGTGAAGCTCCATAAGAGCATTGCTAGAAAGGCTCACAGCGATAGAAGGAGCCTGCTCTGCAGGGGTGCAGGGTAAGCAAGGTGTTGCATGAGACTCCATGAAAAGTAGCTCTTCATTTTCTATATCACATTATTAACTGCAAGCTCTCTAAAAAACGTGAAATATAGAAGAGCTCATATTGATATCTGCCTTACAGGTTTTATATTTTAGCTCCTCCCTAAAGCAGCTCAGGCTAACGCTTGCCAAGAAAAAAGTAGCTCTGGAGAATGTCAGCTTGTTTTACCTGTGTGAGCCAGGCTTCTGTGGACACGTCTGTGGCAGATCGCCAGCAACACTCTTGGGAACCCTACAACCCAGGGCTGTATGCTCTTAACAACTGTGTTTTTCAGACTTTATTGCATGCCCCTAAATGTTTTCAAGCCCTACTGTAGACTCCTGCAGTGTGAATCTAAGTATGCTGGCTGTAAGCTTGCTTTCTTAGTGGTTGTTTGTGGATCTCTTAATAAAATCACATTGATTCTCAGATAACTGTCATGGAATGAAATCCATTAGTCTGAGATTTTATAGGTCTGCTCTGGAATAAGTTACCTTCCAAGGAATATTAGAATATGTTTTATTTTTAAACAGGGCGTAAGGAGGAAAAAATGCATTTGCCTATCAATACGGTTTTAGAGTAATGGAGCAGTACCCCACTTCTGATGCATCATTAGGGTTATAAGTAGCATCACCAGTTCTTCTCAGCTGCTCTATTGCCCTTGTTGGCTCATTAGGTTTATCAGTTAGGACTCACTCACCTCCAAAATTTCTTAGAGCTTTGTCTGTCCTGCTGTGACTGCTGAAATCAGAGCAGGACCTGTCAGCACATCCATCCTGGATTCCTTTTCCACCCCCTGGTGTTGTCACTGTTCTTTTGTCCCTATATCCTGCGAGTGCATTCTGCAAGATCACATTCAGTCATGATTTTTTGCCCCATATTCCCTCTCAGGTTCTCTTTGGAGAGATTTAGCTCTTTGCCTTCATTAAAATACACTTTCAGGGTTTCTCATGCTTTCTCCAGATTACAGATGAATTAAACGACTGAGTTAGCTATAAAATAAATGCCAAGAAAAGTATTAATGGTAGGAGCTTTTTTTAGGATACACACAGGTTTTTATTCCTCTGAATCTGCACAGACTTTGCTGACTTCACTCTACAATAGAAACAGAAAAAAAGACAAGTTTAAAATGTCAGTTGCCACGGCATGGTGTTCTTCTCTCCCAAAAATGCTTATCTACCACTTATAAAGTTCAAGAGACCCTCAATGCAGCCTTAATAAAAAGTCTCTCTGCTTTCTTTAATGCCAACACCAGTAACTGTCCCCTTTCAGGACTTGTTTGAGGAGGTACATGGCTCGGAGTGATGTCAGTGCCTGAACACTACATTTGATGTGTTTGCCAGCAGTTATTTCACCCAGTACTTTCTAGGAAGTCGCATTGGGAAAGCATTTCCTAAGACTTAGGAGTGATGTGGAGGTTTCCTGAGTGACTCAACTTGTTTCAGAGGCAGCCAGCTGCCTATTCAATGGTGATACCAATGCAGGTTTTCACTTGGAGCAAACACCTCACTTTCAGAACTATTGTGAGAATATGAGCCCTTTAATTTTCAATGGCTACTAAAAGACAGTTTTTAGCAATGTATTTACTCCCTTAAAAAGCAAATAAGGTATCAGATGTGATGATGACACAGAGGAAAATCATGACTCCTGGAGGATAATCCTAGTAGACACCTGCTTACAACCCTGTGTGCCTCAAGGGGCTTGAAACAATTTTGTTTCTGGGAACAGTGACATTTTGAAAACAGCATCTTTACATTCATGCACAATTTCACTGGGTATGGTGGTGCACTGTGCAAATTTAGGGGTCTGATTTCACTACATCTAGATGAAACCTACATTTTCCCAGTCACTTTTATACAGCAACTGCCAGTACATCAAAAGGATGACCACAACTTCTTCTTGCTGATGGCCTCCCACACTTGGCATTCATGTTTGTAAGGCAATGTGGAGAGCTAATCAGGGAATGGATTCAGCAGAACATTATCCTGGAAAAAATGGCTCATTGAAGCTGGGTGTGAGCATTTTCTGAGACAGTATGGCTGCAGGGACTCTAGGAGATGCAGAATGAACTTCTGTGGTAAGTGGATGGGACAAATGTATCCCGTGTCAGTGCCAGTTTCTGCTGGAGTGAGGCATTGGTGCAGAATCAGGGTCCCAACACCAAGTACATACCACCACATGTCTGCAGTAATCTGGGGAACATCCCAACAGGGGGATTTGCTGGCATATACTTCAGACCCCTCCTAGTTCATGCATTTGGTCTTCCTTCCTATTACAACCAAGACGTGGGGAATAATAAGGTGTCACTCTGAGATGGAATCCAGATATATCCAGTGGTGCATGTTGAGATCTGGAAGGTCCTGGTTGCTCTATTTTGTGGAGTTTTTTTGCAGGGTTTGGCTACTTTAAGTACTCTAGTGATTAGCTGTACAAGCCTGGTTTACTTACTACAGAAACCAAAAAGGTTTAAATAAAATCATGGTTTTTAATTAATTATTTTTAACTAATGTATCAACTATAGTATTCAAAAGACAGAAAAAGACACAATCAGGCACATTTTTTTGTCACACTCAGACTCAAAGCATTTGGCTTTTGTGGAATGGACTTCACATCCTAGGCACCTGCAGGCAAAAGTTAACATCTCCTGGCTCGTATGCAAAGATTTCATTATCATCTCTATACTCTATAGTTAAAGAAATCCCTAATGTTGCTGTGGCTTCACAAAAACCTGTTTAGTTAATATGCTCTAGGGAGGGCTGATGATGAATTTGCACCTTTCTCTGTATTGAGACCCTGTGTGGTGGATTTACTGGCAGAGGGGTGAAGAGGTGTGACCTGGTGCAGTATGCAGGGTCCTGTGCCCTGTGGTCCATTTGTGGCTTCCTGGCTGCACAACTCTTTCATTCAAACCGGCCTTATACCTGCCTTTGGAGCAAGCCAGAGATCGTAATTTACAGGCTGCCTTAATTAGCACTTGGCTGTCAGAAGGGCCCATCTATACATGTACATCCTCAAGGTGCTGCCAGCCAGCTGCACGGATCCAAGGTTTGCAGGAGACAGTCTTTTCCACAAGACTTCCACGGGGAAGAGCAACTGCATCCCTGCTGGCAGCTTTCTTCTGCCTCTGCTGTGTGAAAGGGGCAGCACTGTGGTGCAACATCTCCTCACTTGGAGAGAAATCCATTGTGCTTCTTCACTCATACTGGCCAAGAGAGTGAAGTGGAAAGCATGGCTTTAATTCAAGTGGTGATTTTGACAGAAGAACATTTTGGGCAACCATGATGACTGGCTTCAGAATGGAATGGGTGTCTGTGCCATCCATTCTAAAAAATGGTCCAGACCGTGTTCAAGCTGCAGTGCAGAGTAAATACAAACTCATGAAAAGCCTTAACAGTGGCTTGCCTGTGGATGTACTGGGAATGAGCAGAAGTATAAATGACTGATGTCTCCAGGTCAGGCTGGCTTAGCAAGCTGCCCCTCTACTGAATTGTGTCTTTCATAAAAATGTTCTCATTAAATCCAAATGATCACAGAACCCAAACAGCCATACTACTGCAATGATTGGAAGCTCAGAATCACTGTAGTTCCTTTTGACCCTTTAATGTTCACAGCTTTTAATGTAAAGAGTAAATAACTAATTAACCCTTAGGGTGTTAACTTGGATTTTTTGTCATTTCCATCCTGGCTGGCCTGTCACACACGGGTGCCTGGACCACCTGTCTGCCTGGTACCACTCCTCCTCTCTCCTCCAAAACACCTAGACCAGCACCATCACAGATCACTGCCTAGAGTCCGGGGGTGTGGCATTAATTTCCCCCACTACCTAAAATGTCAAATGGAGCTGGTTTTGTTTTCCCTCCTGTTGCTTACCTTAATTTGCAATGCTGGACTGCTGTTTTAGGAGGTGAAAGCACTAAATAGTTAAAAAGCACTATAGAGTCCCTGCCCAACCTTCCTGAAGTACTAAAGGCTTTGGAAACTCTGCCTCGTGCTGTTTGCTGTGACACCACAACTGTGTGCTGTGTGATTACAGGACAGAGAACAGTCCCTACTTTTAAACCCTATTCACTGTGTAATCAGTGACTAGTTTCGTAAATGTCTGTACAAGATGCCTTCATGTTCATTGAGCTTTTATTTTTAAGAGATTTAATGGAGGTGAGAAAATAAAATAAGAATGATATTTCTAGCACAGTCCATAGACACAAACTTAACACTTAAACCTTGACCATCCAGTGGAGTAAGTATATTTCTTCTTGCCCCTTAGGAATAACTCTATATTTAGGAATAATATACTAAATTTATTTAGTTACCATTGGAGTTCAGATTCACAGCCCCACTCTCCTGTCTCCTTCCCTCAAAACCAAATTCTAATAAATAGCCTCAGAAAGCACTCTGTCTCTGCGCCAGGCAGTTATTTACTCAGCAGGAGTTAATGGAGCTCCAGGTGATGGAGCCCCACATTTCAGGATGTTGGTTTGCTCTGGGAACAGCACTGCAGCTTCTCACTTTGTCAGCGCTTTTCTTCCCCCCCAGCATGTTACATCCTTGCAAAGCCTCATGCAGACATGCTCGGGCTCATTTGAAGCTAACAACGTTGATTGAGTTCTGCAAGTAAAAAAATCAATATGAAACAGGCTGAGATCGATCTGAAAGTGTCCCTGCAAGAAAAGACACCCTAATTTAATTGACTTTAAGAACTGTACTTTTAGTTAAGGTCCTTGTGTAAATCAAAAATCTAGTGAGCAAGATCACAAAGAATTAGGCAACGAAGTTCTCAATATCTTACTCATAAATTCCCAACAAAGGCAAGGAAAACCAGGTGGATATATCTGCACCACTAGAACCTGCTATAAATGTAGAGTGGACACATTCCAAAGCCTTGGAGAGTGGGGGAAGATGTGCCTGTGTGACAGGCAATGTGACTGCACAGCTGCAGCTGCTTGGCTGACACAGGTGCACAGGCTTGGGCACATGCCCCTTATAGGATGTGCCATCAGTGCAAACATCGGGGAGCTTCCAGCAGCAAATTAGGGGTTGTTGCAGTGGAAGGGAGGGAAAGTAGAGTGATACAAGGGTATTGACTGACCCTGGGGAGGAAGGGAGGCTGTGGAGAGGCCAATAAGAGAGTCTAGGTGAGGGAGGGTTGGATAGAGGCTGGTGAAATTCAGGGAGGTTGAGCGCAAGCGAGGAAGAGTGTAATGTTGTGTGTGACTTTGGGAAGGACATAGGGATCTCTGCCATTTTCTCTTGTTCCCAGTACAAATTAAGACACTAAGAAATAAATAGACATGGGTTTGAACCTATTCCTCCCCCTCTGAGTTACAGAGATCATAGCTCTAAGATCCACATTCTTTGAACCTGTAAGCGACTAAAATAATCAGTTTGAGAACAAAATATATATGTACTAAGAATTGGGTTTTTCAGAAATCATTTATAGTGCAATGTTTCCCTATGTTGATATCACATATAAAATAATATCTGTCTGGCGCTGGATAACTGGTGATGAATTTAGATATTTTGAAGCCAAACTTACTTGCCAATTTCAAGTTTTTATTTTTTATTTTATTCATGTTCTATGAGCAGGACAAGAATGATTCACTTTTACTGTATCTTTTTTCCTGACGTGGCACCTGATAATATTTTGTTCTAAGAAAAGTCTTCTAAGATCAAACACTGAATAGGCATTTGAAAAGAAGTGTTTGTGTTTTTACGTTTAGTGAGAGGAACAGGATGGAGAAACAAAAAGAGAATGGACATGGTAATCTTCCAAATGCTATTTCATGCCTAGAGAACTTGAGTTTCTCCCAGTTTTGTTTTCTCTTGGGGTTAAGGTGGAGATAACGCTCAAAATATTTAAAATAGACCTCTCAGTTCAGAAATCACTCCTTTTTTTTTTAAGCTAATTTCTAATGATAAGAAGTCTTACTCTGAAAAAATATTAATTAATTTTGACTTACGACCCTTTCTTTCTTTTTCCCAAAGGCATTACCAATGCATTAAGCACTTTGTTTAGTAACCTTAGACACACATCCATAAATCAAATATTTACATTGCTCAAGATCTGTGTAAAATAGGGTCATGAGTAAATCTGGAATTCATTAGATATGAACACATGTTCTGTCTGTCGTAATGTTCTGTATTTCCCCATGTTCAGGTTTCTGCTTATGAGTTTTTCTTCAGAATTTACTGTTAAGAATAAAACATGATAAGGCATATAGCTTGAGATGGTTAGAGCTGCCTAGAAACTAGAATTCCTATTCCCTAGGAATTTTCAAAATGAAAAATAAAAAAGAGAGTATGTTCTTGTGCACTCTCTGAGCCCCATTAAAAAAACCAACGAAGCAAACAAAACAAAGGCATAAAGAAAAGAAGCCTTCACATTCAAAAAGTCAAACACTATTTTGCTTCTGCCTTTTCAAGGAGTTCTTAAGAACAACACAAACAGTGGCATTTCAGTGATCACAAAGCCAGGCAAGTCCGAGGTCCGGAAATCCACATCCCAGAATGGGGAGCTTGGCCAGCAGACTCCAAGGCTGGCAGTTCCCTCTCAGCGTTCTGGGTGGATTGCTGGAGAGCCAGACATCCTGGTATCACTGGCAACCTGCCTACCACCCCATCCTTCAGCTGTCCAGGTTCTGGGGGTGTTTTCTTACCTGCTGAGTTTCTGAGGCAGGGAGAGGGGGGAAAATATGTTCAGCTCTCACAAGTCCCAGTACCATGAGCATTCCCTTCCAACATTCCCAAAAGAGTGAAACCAGATATAGGCATGATCACCTACTCAGAGAGAAATAAATCTGAATATTGAAACCATTCTACTAACATATTTTAAAGAAACTACTTAGTAAAGGACAACAAAGTGTAAACCATGTGAGTGACTCAAGCCAAACAAACAAAACCACTGACACATGACACTCTGACAAGGGCAGGGAGAAGCACAGAGGAAAACAGCAGATTTCCCACCAGTGAATGAGACCATGCAATGGTCTCAGCAACACGATGCCACTACCTGTTTTCCTGCAGGTTAGTGCTCAAACGCCGAGGCAGAGGAGGATGAGGACCATTGCTGTGGGCCAGACTGCCTATCCTTGGCTCAGCTTTCACTGTGTTGTGAGAAGCTGGCAGTTCTTTGCCCATATCTCTCACCCAAAGAGAGCCATCTATTTTTTGTCAGTCCCAATCTTCTTACTTCACTTTTTACTTTGTGAATGTGATTTGACTCAGAAAAACATAATAAATGTGCAATTGCTTCTTTTATCAGACTTGTTAGCTCTCTCACACTGCTCCATCCCTACTCAAATCACAGTGAAACAGCATTTTCTTAAAAGATGCTGAATAGCATGATGGGAGACAAAATAAAAATACATCGTGGGGAACAAATTAGCTTTATTATCAGTTTTTCTCTCTGGGCCATTCAAAATGAGTGAAAGTTTTTATTTTTTCGTAGAAGGAAGAGCCTAGCACCTTTCAGTTTGCTAGCAGGCAGGGAAGATATCTAGGTGTTTTGAAAAACCCAGTGGCGATTGATTGCAGAAACTACTAACTTGTGCAACATCTGTTCATTTCTTCTGACATGGCATTTCATACAAAAAACAGAGCCAGACACTTACTCTCCATTTTCTGTGGATAAATAACTCCTTTCCAGCACAAAAGGCAGTTAAATTTATAAAAGATGAAACTTGCATACCATGTAATTGTCTTTTGCTTCTCCTTTAGACCTAATGTATGGCTTAAACCAGTTTGCAGTTTCCAGTTCCTTCCTGTTTAGACATGTAAACTGCAAGGCAAAAAGAGAAGTTGAAACCGTCTGCATTAGCTGAATTTCCTCTTCAACACATCCTGCCATTTCTGAGGTGCATCACTTATCAGTGAGGAGTTTTACATCTGAATGTTGTGTGGGAATAAGAAAGTAAAAAGCTAATTCAAGCAAAGTACAACAAACAAAGCTCTAATTAAAAAATGGAGATTGACAATAAAAGTTGTCAGAAACCTGTGTATCTTTTTTCCGTAATTGTTTACAAAGAGAAGAAAGCCTCTTTGCATAAACATTCCCACAAAAAGAAAATATCCTTCCAAAGGGCATTGTTTAAATGCTGCTCAACATTAGCAAGCTGTGAGCATCAAACCCGTTTTGATATGCACTTGCTGCCCAGTGCCAGGTTTCCCACGCAGGGATTCTGCTGTGCAGCATCCTGCTCCCTGAGGCCCGTGGTAGGAAATGCCGTCAGCATGTTACTGTAGCTCTGCACAGAGACTGTTGACTGTGGCAATTGTTTGCTAATCTCTTGGCTGAGTTGCCATTTGGTGAGCACAGCATTTTTAGGAGTGGTCCAAGATGACCACATTTTTTGTTATCTTTAGCTAGTCCCTCAGGCTGATCTCAGGTTTTGAAGTGCTTTGTCATCTGGTGTCGCACTGTCAGAGCCGCATGTATTTTAGCTTATCTGATCAGTTCATTTGAACGTTACCATTTTTTTGCTGAAAACTTCATGTTTTTTTCCTGCACACACGTGTGTTATAATCTGGTGGAAAAAGCCATAACTGAAGTTATGAAGCCATGGCTGGATCAAAGTGTTTTCAGGGGTAAAGAACATGGTAAGGAACATTCTAGTCCCCCAGGACAGCATACCTCTGGTTAATAAGGAAATGTTGGTAAAGGTAACATATTGAGAACTGCTGCAAAGGGAAGGATGAAAGCTTGGGATGGAGCCAGAGCAAGAATGAGTTAATGCTGTGACTGATGTGTGATTGGTGTGTAAGCAGCTGTACACCACAAGCCTTGCCAAAAGTCTGCCAGTGGAAGGAATGCCTGTACTGAAAGTACAGCAGTAATAAAAGGAAGAAAGGATGTTTTGTAGGTGACTAGTCATGCAGGACAAAAATGCCTGCTGCTGCCTGAATGGACTGGAGTCTGCAGTTAATGTTAGCAGGATAACACTAAAGGTCCCACATGCACTTTTTTGAAAGGGAGAGCACTCTGTGCTCACATTTTTCTTTTAAGTGAGTGAGTGAGAAGACCAACCAGGTCTCTTTTTGTCTCTCCAAGCCAAAAAAAAGCATGACATGAGCTCATGCTACAGATTTTAATTATTTTTCTTTGTGCTTGGAGTGGTCCAACCATGATTTTCTGACCAGTGGGAAAGATAATGGCTCGTGGACTCCTGGCAAAACACAAAGCGTTAAAAGTGGAGTAGATCTAGTAGGCATATGGAACTGTCCCAAGACTCTTCTGCTTTGCATATTTTTCCTAGTTTGTTCATCTGGGTGCTCCCTTCAAGACCATTATGGATTGTCTAAGATTGATTGCGAAAAAGTTCTTAAGAAGAGCTATCCAAATAGTCTCTTTTGCTCATTAGCTGTCATGTCAAGAACATCTCTGGGGGAAAAAAAGAAAAAAGAAGTAATTCCAGCATAAAATTGAGTGAGAGAGGAATTGAGTTGTGTGTTTTGACAATTTTCTTTTGCTGTGATAGTCAAGCTTATTTTGACTGGCACAAGTTTCAGCATATTAGTAGCAAATGTGAATTGCTTTGTGAAATGGAAATGCAATCAAGTTCACCCATTATTGTAGTCTAACATTCTAATTCAATGCACTCCTTGGATTTTGTTTATATAGTACTTTTGGCTAAAATAAGGAGTGTATTCTCTTATTTTTATAAGTATCATGGGGAGGCAGGAAAGTTAAATTATCAAGTTAAAAATACACTACTAAGACTCTTAAAAGTGGCTATAAAATCTGTAAAATAATGTAACGAAGTTTCTTTTTTTTTTTTCTTTTTCACTTTCACACACTGCAAAACTATTGTATTTTTAAACCCTGGCAACTAAAAGGCTGAAAGTCAGGCTGCCACATTTTCAGTACTTTTTTTTTTTTATTTTCAGCACTCTGTGTAGTTCTTCTCCACCTCTGATTTCTGGCTCCAACATCAGCCACAGAAAACAATGCTTCTTCCCCTCATCCCTTGAACATCTCTTCACAACCACACAATTTTTGGTAGAGAACATTTGAACAGTAGACAAATCATCTGGGATACTTTTATGGAGTTTGTGAAGATGCAAACTGTGAATTAGTTTCTTCTGCTGCTGCTCTGCTTCTGACTCATTGGCTGGGATTCATCTGGTCAAATTAGGCTTCCTCCTGAACTGGTGTGAGCATCTATTTAGCCATTTTCGACTTTGTTGACCTTTGAAAATTCCAACTGTCTATTGAGATATCTAAAATTAGATGCTAAAGGTCTCTAGGTACTCAGATCACCTCTCCTGCACATCCATAGTGCAGATATGTGTTTTTATGATCTTTGAATGTTCTGCTTTTTAAACACCTTAATTGTACATGTACTGTTCTAAAACCCCAGCATCCAGCTCTTTTGAAGCAGATTTCTTCATCAGCGAGAAGAAAATTAGTGATACCATCTGTGTTTTTCCTGGCACAAAAGGAGGGCCCAGGAAGAGCATAACTTGTCACAATACACACTATTTAGTATAAGATGAGGCAAATAGGGATTGTTGAGGGGCAGCAGATAGGCTTAGCTGGTATTGATAACTAGAATAAAGAGTATAAAGAGGCTAGAGCGAGTTTGAGTGCTTTAAGGAAGTGATTATTAAGCTTGAGTTTGGGCAGAATCTGAACTAGGGAGGGGAAATGAATGGATGAGTTCTGGAGAGGCCTGAGACAGGACCTGAAAGAAAACTGAACATTTATACTGAGGCATGTGATGAAAAGAGGTGGTATACAGAAGAAAAGACTTAGGAGGAGATGATATTCTGAGGCTCTCCTCTACTTCAGCTTCTCAGGCTTCACAGGTAAGGCTGTTGAGACTAAACATTAACACTATAACTCTGGTCCTCAGCAGACCATGGACTTATTGAACACTTGGACTGTGGCAATGGATGAGAGGGCAATATAAGGGCATGGAGAGGAAATGCAATGAAGATGACAAGTGGGGTACGCTACTGAGAAGGTGAAAAAAAATATTCTCCTGCTGAACTCAGTTTTTAACACGTTTCTGAGGATACCAACATACCTAACTGCCGATACATGTTTCCTGGGCCTTTCTCCCTGGGCTGTTCCAGGAATTTAGAGACCATTCGGAGTGTTGTCACAGGGTCTCAGTGTTTTATCCTGTTCCTTCCTGTTCTACTTCATCAAGAAAAGTCTACCTCCGTGTCTTAGGTATGCCATTCTTTCCAAGGACAGATGGAGCACACAGACTATGTTATGCCCAAAAATGATCCTACTGTCCACAGCAGATTTTTTTCACATGAAATGCAGGTGGACTGCCGGGCTCAAGTGCCTAACTTTCAGGTACAGACTAGCCTCTGAAAGATGAGTGCTAGTCTTTGAGTCCTATTTGAAGATACAATTTGAATGCCTGCTTTCAGCTTACCACTTAGATTAATTTAGGTGGTTTCACTGTCTAATGATGTTCAGCCTGAAAACAAAGCTAATTGATGCATGACTAACAGTTTTTTCCAACTGTGGTCTCTATACTACATTAGCTATGTTTGGCTAAATAGACTGCATTGTTCAAAACCCAAAAATCTTTCCTACTGTTTCTTAAACAATTTATGGTCTCGAAATGTTTCCATTTAGAAAAAGAAATCACCAAACAAAGGGACCTGCTAATAGAGTTGCTGACGCCTCTCAATTTTTGCTAACAGCAAGGATCCACGTTTTGGAACTTCACTCAAAGAAGGAAGACAAATATTTTATTTACACAGCTCATTATTTATATCTGGTGTCATGAGTATCCTTTCATTTCTCTATTGGCTTCTAAATCTCTTCAAAGAGAACTGCAGCTGTAAGCAGATGCTATTCCTTGATCCTGGCAGAGAACCATTCTTCAAGAGTAGAGTCCTACAGGGCAGTTTGATAAAGCAGACGGTTAGCATCAATCCTGCATTGAAAGATCCATCCTGCTGTCTTATCCTCTTATTTTTAGTCTTTTATAAAATCTCATTTCCAAGTCACAGGAATGTCTTTGACATCAAGCTGAGCTTCGGCTGACTTTCTGAAGCAGTCAATTCTGCTCATTTACTGTGAAAGAAAGAGGCCTCTTAGAACTGCAGTTCAGTCTTCCCAAGATCTCAACTGCCCTCTGTAATATCTCCACTCCACTAATTAGAGAAGGATGGCTGCAACCCTAGACATCTCAGCTGCCTAAGGGGAGGCCTACATTAGTGTCCTTCTGAACAGAAGTGCATTTTAATCCAAGTGTCTCTAACATGCCTATTTTCTATGTTTTGGTTCGTGAGCTGTGTCAGAGCACATGAACTAGATTTCATGCAGTTTATACCAAGCTGGAAGACGTTCTCCAGAAGTGCACGTAATGTGCATCAGTTGCTGATAGTTTTTTGGTCCATGGGACCGGAGTAGAGCCAAACAGAAATACCCTCCCGTGTGCAGTATGGACAGCAGGCACTCTTGCCCTGAATATTTTGTTTTACAGATCTGCTTGTATTTTACTGCACTATCTATAGCCTAAAAGAGTGAGAAAGACACCCAGGAGGGTGCCAGGATCATCATGTGAGTGTATACTCCACAGACACCTAAGACTGAATTTACATTGAAATATAAATATGCTTTGCAACATGCTTGGCCACAAGGTAGAGATCCATGTCCCCGTTTCACTCTGTGGAGACACCAGGCTGTGCAATGCTCAGATGCTTTTCCTTTGGACACTCAAGTAAAAGGGGAGTGAGTGTTACCAATGGGTTTCCAGAACTGAGTGCTTCAGGTGAAGACTGGAAGCCCTTTTTGTGGTTTTATAACTCTAGAGAGAAATGACAGGAAATATTTTGTACTTTTAAGTAAAAAGAAGCAATAAACCTTATGATGAATTCAATGAAGGTGGATTTTAAAGTTCTGGATGGAATTCCTTATATGCATATGAGGAAAAATAAAAATTAAGTATATACATATGCTAATTGATGTGTATGCAAATTTCAAACATCTTACAGAGAGACAGAATCCTTTGAGCAAGGTTGGAACTGAAACTGGAAATATTTTTATCAACTGTAAATTGAGAAAACTAGCTCAGCATTTTACTCTTTGAGTATTGGGTTTCCTTGAACAGGAATCTGAACACCGGGAATCCCCTCACATTGCCTCTACTGTCTCCCTTGCAGAAAGGGAACATACATACTAGGAGACAGAAGTAATAGGGAAAAAAATACAGGGAGGTGAAGGCACTGCCCAAACATTTGTTTTGAAACACCTTACAGTTTAGTCTGTTTCATTCAAATCTCAGAAGCTATGGCTCCCACAACAAAATAAACAAAAATAAATTGACTTTGGCTAAAGACCACCATGGATTTGGCTGTTTTACCAAAAGGTTTTCACCTAAAATGTGTGAGATCAACCTTTGGCTTGTGAACAAGGTTTGATTTTCTTAAAGACCAGCTTGTTCAACTGCTTCATGTCTTGCCATGTTGATTAATTTAATATTTTAAGAGCAGACACCAGGAGAAATGATGAGCCTGCTAGTTCAGTAACAGGTAAGCTCATATTGTCACAGTGGTTATTTTGTTGCTTCCATTTTTCACTTACCAGGCCATGTAGTGCTGACCTCTGATGTGTTTGAAATTCATGCTGAACGTCTGCAAAACATACCTTCCCTGTCTATCAAAATTTCATCTAAATGTTCTATGATTTCCAGCAAAAAATTACTCTCTCTCTTTTTCATAAATAAAAGTGGAGGTACCAAAAGCATTCTGTAAAACATTACTGTAAACCAGCCAGGACTTCAAAGATGCCTGAAACATTTCAGTCCACCATCTGGTGACATGCTGAGGACAGATAGCAGAAGAGTCCAGTTAGGGGAGGGGGTTAACATGTGGCATGGTCCATCACTGGTACTCCCTTTTGGGAGCACAGCGATCAAACAGAAGAGCTGGATCTGTAATTTCAGATTTTAGATGGAGCTCATGCATTACCCTAGTTTAGATCCAGACTAGCTTAAATTTCAATCCTCCCCTTGAATAAAATGAACTCTTAAGAGCACCCTCCAGACCAGGAGCAGAAAGCATTAGTGATTAATAAAATCAGGGCTGTAAAGACAACACAGGTCCAAAATCCTTCCAGAACATTCTGGGTAGAGAAATTTGTTTCTCCTCTGCTAGTAATAGTTCTAGGATCCAAAAGGATATTCCATATAAAGAGGAATTTAGTGTAATTTTCAAATGCTGCTGTTTTTTTCATGAATGAGCTCTGGGCCCTAAGAATAATAGAAAATTGTGAGAAATGTGTCATCAGGTAGAAGATAGCCTGAGATCTCCAGTGTTAGTGTACTAGTATGGATGTTCTGGTCATCACTATTTCAGGACTTTCACCCAGAAATACAGTTTTATAATTTGGATTTAAATCTAGAAAGACTGAGCTGAGTGTTATAAACTGAGTAATAAAACGTTTGGGAGATTTGAACAGATAGTCCCACTCTATTCCACACTTGAGAGACAATCTCTTGCACCTCAAAAATAGTGGAAAGAAGGAAGAAAACTACACCTGGCTGACTTATGGGAATTTAGCCTGAAAAGCTGTTTCATTGTCTGAGACTTCAGTCATGTCAGATATAAATGTACAGCAGCTACAGATGGCAGTGGGATTCACATGGATGAAATAAATGCTATTGTACATACTAAAAGCATTCCATCTCTCCATTCAAATTGGGGCGTGAAGGATACATGAAAGAAAAATTTCCTTATTCAGACCTCTTGAAAAGTCAACATCATTCACTTAAAAAACAGAGTACGAAGAGTATGAAGAGTAGAACTCCATCAGTCCATTGGTGTCAGAAGGACTGTATGACCTCCATCAGATTCGCTTCCATGGAGGAGGTAAGTGCAAAGTACAGTCATAATGCAATTAGACCCATTGGATCTAAGAAGACTCAGTCCATGAAGGGCCATTAAGAACAAAGCTGCTCTGACTCAAGAAATCTCTAAAGAGCATGCTGTGAAAAGATTAGATAGGGAAAAGGAAGCACCATGATACACTTTGGTTTTACTTTTCCCTGTGAATTGTATAACGACAAAATCAAAGATTTAACTGAACTAGGTGGCCCTTTCTATGTGACCAAATAGTGACAAATGTTTCTGGGTCCTTAGGAAAATGTCCATAGGGGGCTGATTATCACTTCATTCACCTGATCAGTTTCCTCTAAATGAGATGTAGTTGGCTGCACTAAGGAGAGGCATTCTGTTTGGGGTTAAAATCTGGATTTTATTGTCACTGGAAGAACACAAGTTTAACAGTATTTCACCTCAGGTGAAAAGTTGTTTACCTGTTTGGACTTTTGTATTCATCTGGTGTTGATTTTAGTATTCTGAAAATGTTCTGAAGCAACCATTTTTTTCTTGGCAAGGTGACTTGGTTGATCTGAACAAATTACTGCAGCAGTGAGGGGTTAGCCATGCTAAACGTCTTGCCCAAAAGAATGTGTGGAGATATTTACAGATTCAACCTTGCTCTTGGTAGTCTGAGACTCCCATTACAGTGCACTTGGGAAAGGGAAAGAGGGACATAAAAGTCTTCATGATAGATCACATTTTGCCAGTAGTTTATTTATTGCACTTCACTGTCTGGAATTCTCCATTATTTAAATAACCTTTCCTGATGAAGCTAGTTTTGTACCATTCAGTGCTATGGAAATTATGTATTCTTTTCCAAAAAATTGAAAACCTCCTCCCAGTTTCCAAGCTTGCTGTAGGCACTTAGGTCAGCTCTGCCAGAACAGAGTACATATGTCTGCATATTGCTAGAAGTGTTTCTCAGTGGTGCGTGAATGTACTCTGCGCTGTGTAGTTTTGGATAATAGCTCCTTTCCCATGCAGCTGGCCGTGGAACAGTATGCTGCGGCTGTGCTCCCGCAGGGAGACATAAAAGGCTGGAGTGTCTGCAGCTCCTCAGCAGCCATAATAATTTTATTTATATTTATTATAATTTAATTTTTATTATAATTACATATTTAGTATAATTTAGTTCAAATTACATTCTTTTCCGTTCTTTCTACCCACTCCTTAGAACCTAGGTGACATGTCAATGTTGCACAAAGCAACCCTTGTGCTTCTTGTGCCCATTTTATCTGGGGAGACACAGCAGGGATCACTGCATCACACATTAGCTGCAGGAGTCTTTAAATGATGGATTTTCTTTAAGGAAAAATAATTATACTCAAGGCTCACTAAACTGTTAGTCAAGATTTTCCTTTGTAAGAAACCTTTCCATCATTAGACCAAATAAACAAGATGGGTGAAAACCAAAACCACTGTTGTTGGTTCTGTGCTGAAGAACAGAAACAAACCTC
Organism: Pseudorectes ferrugineus; assembly: GCA_008033365.1. Taxonomy (NCBI): domain Eukaryota; kingdom Metazoa; phylum Chordata; class Aves; order Passeriformes; genus Pseudorectes; species Pseudorectes ferrugineus. Next base: position 63,785 of record QWTY01004094.1, read on the forward strand.
TCCGCAAAGAAATCCCATCACAAGTATGCCTTTGAGTCCTTTGACTAAATTGAAAGCACTTCAAGCTATTTACAAAGCAGGAGACTCCTCTCGTTGTTTATCTGTGGTGTGCCTCCCTGGTGCGTTCTGTCTAAGCATGAATGCGTCTGTTCATTTAGTTTCTAGCTTACATCCACAGCAGTCGCAGCAGAGTGGCTGGAAGAACTACTATGAGCAGCCAAATCTGGAACTGTTTGGATTTATTGTCTTTTCTGGGCATATGGATGTTGGTGTCCAATAGATGGGTTATGGCGGATTAATTTGCTCCAGGTTGTGCAGACTCTGGGAGGATTCAGCTGGAGCCATTTCTTGCTTGCCTGCTGCCTCCAGTAATCTCTGACATCTCATTGCCTCAGTCCCTGGGTCCTGTTCAGCTCAGCTAAGTGCAGGACCTGGTGCAGGCAGCTGAGATGATCTGAGAGGCGGCAGAAAGCAGCATGGTTGTGGAGGAGTGCCCTTTGTACGTCTTCACATGGCTGGAGATTTCTGTGTGTCCAGCAGTGCAGCACGGAGATCTCGGGCCTGCCTATGGGCACAGTGGATCAGGACACCCAACTCCTTCTCCGTGCCATTTTCCACTTTGTGATGCTGGTGTACAAACAAAACTTAATCCATTCTGAAGGACACTTGAACATTAGGAATGTACAAATGAAAACCTGAATGAAGATACTGACTCCAGTGTAACATTTGTATGCAAATGTAAGTAAAATATTGTACACCTGTGCTGGATGAATTACATCCACTCTGTGAGCCTCAGCTCTCTATACAAAATGTTAATCGTGTCAGGGACTGCTAAAATTAAAACTTGACTGGTTTTTAATTACTTGGTTTTGACTATCAAATCTCTTGTGCCTCATATAATTTTCCAATATTGTAGACAATAAAAATTTACAGGACTGAACACTTATAAACTGAAGGAACTAGGTATGGAAAACACAGATATTAAATAAAAAAAAAATTTAAATTGTGCCAAACACAGTGCAATTCATGCTTCATTAGTGAACAATGTGTTCGACAGAACTGGAAACAGAAACTAAACCTTGTGAGTTTATAGAATCGTCGCCTAGTTCTTCTGAATTATCTAAGTGACATGCAAAGGTATTGAAAAGACCAATTCAAGAGCAGCTCATAAAACAAAAGGATAAAGTGAATATTTGTATATTATAAGTTATTGGTTCAGTTTCTCTCGTCAAGATTTAAAATTAACTTTAAAAAATTAAATCCTACCAGAGACTACAAAGCAAATGATATAAAGCCATCCAAGCACAACCTTTAGTTTCTGATGCACAGATTCTTTCAAGTATATGTACCTTTTAGATTTTAAAAACATTCAGGATTTGCCTTTTGGGACTGGGTTTTATTTCCCAGGGTGAATTTGATTTCCCAAGGTGACAACACTTTTGCAAATACATAGGCTGTTTTCTTACAGAGAGTTGAATCATATGTAACATAATAACCCCAGGGATTTGACCTGATTTTTTTCTTTATGAAGCTGAAATTATTATTTCAAAGAGGGAAAAGAAACACTTCAGACTTCACTTCTGCCTTGTGAAAGTGGGGTTATTTTCCAGTGCAGTTCCTGTGGAAGGAAAAAATCTTATCCCAGTCTCCATTCAGTTAACATCCCCTTCCTTGGTCAGCACAGGCCACTTTTGAGATCTTTCAGTGACAGTGCCATATTTCAGTCAGCCAGAGGAAGAGGGAGAGTATTATTCATCCTGGACAAAGATGCACAACTGTGTGATGGGTGGTGGCACACAGTGAGTCCTGGTTTCTTCAGTGGTGCACAGACTGTGCTTCAGTCCTGTCATGGTGGTTTCACTGCCCACAGACAAGAGTTTACCCTGTAAAAGGATCTTGGGTCTATCCAGGTTTCTGGACATTTGAAATCTCAGACAGATATCCAGGCTTGGCTCAGGGGTAAGAAAAAATAAACTGTTCCAAGGGAAAATGTACCTACTGAGGGAAGCTTGGACCTGATGAGGAACCATTTCACCTCACTGAATATGTAGGACTGTGCAGCAAAAGAATGTGTTCAGTGGTAGGTCCAATGGCTTTTAGCTTATAAAAGGTACTGTGCAAGTGCATTCCCTTTTGTGACGGGTTGTGGTGCTGGGCTTTGCACTGGTGTGGGCACTGTCCATGCCTATTTCAGGACTGAAGAAAGTCTGAGTTTACTGAGGGTTATAAAACTCCAGTGGAGACAGACCATCGTATCCCCAAGGTAAGAATCCTCTGCAAGTGTGAGACCCTTATCCAGAGCACGTATCTCTTTTAGGAATTATAACTGCACTCAGCACTTGTGTAATGATGCAGGAGTGTTCATTTTTCCTCACGTGAATTACATAGGCTTGTTTAGTGTTCCTGACATTCATTTCGTACAAATCATTATGCTCAAAAAGCAGTCTGGACTGGCCAGCTCTTCATGATTAATTCTGTTCCATGATCTCATCAGAGCTGTGGGGTTTGAATAGCTCTATATGTTATTGCATCCCAGCATAAAAAGGAAGGAATGGCAGTGGGTTTTTTGCAAAAATATGAAACTATGATTACATTTAATGTAAACATGTAGGAATATATTCACAGATGTCTCTTCTAGTCATCAGAGAAGGTGCTCCTGCAGATATATCTCATCTATCTTCTTTACCTTCTGTAGGGGCAGTCCAAGGATATTATCTAGTCTGAAGCAATATTTTGTGACTATTCCCTCTGCAGCCCATATAAGGTTGTTAGCACCAAGGCTAATTTGGGATGGCTTTTGACTATTAATTACTGGTATCAAAATTTTGCCAGTTGCTATTTTTTGTTCCAAGTTTCAACAGCAAAAATTCGTGGGATCAACCAATTGCAGTTGATTTAGAGTTTTGGTGGCTTCTAGAAAAGGAAGTAGAAACTACGTGTTGTCCAGTTTGGGATATGGGCTAATTAAAAAACCACTTGTGAATTTACAGTGGGAAATAGTCAAATCCAAATTCTGTCCTTGAAATTCAAAATTTCCATCTGGAAAGTATAACATTTAACTCCTAGGAATGTCCTTTCGTAGTCTGACCTTAAAGTGCTGTGCACTGTCTTCTGTGCACTGCACAGAGATACCAATGTAATAAAACCCAGCAGGGTGACTGGAAACATACATATGATGCCACTGGAACCTATAATTCATCTTATTCTGAAGTGTGCTTTTAAAGATAACTGAAAAGGTGCTTACAAAGCTGCACAGGGAAATCATCCCGTTCAGGGGTGCGTGTACACAATGTGTGGACATGCACCTCACAGCAGCAGGAGATCCCTGTAGTAGCAGCAGCAGCAGCAATAAGCTCGCACTCGGCAGCTAACAGGAAAGTAAACTAAGTCAGGAATTAGGTCCAGAATGCAAACACAGAAAGAATTTCACATACTGTGCCATCAGCATGCAAGTTTCCAGGAGCTCTTCCAACCCCATACTATCTTTGCTCTCTGTTCTTTCTCAGATCCCATCCCTCCTTCTGTGTTGATGTTCAGAGACAACTTTGCCATTTCATTTGACCATAGCAGTCATTAAAAATGAAGAAAATTACTAGAAAATATACATTAGAAATCAGCAGGGATAAATCCCATATGCCTCATTGCACAGTACGGTACAAAATGTACTCCTGTATGTACAGTAACACGCTCCATTAAGCCAGAAGGAAAACTCTTCACTAACTTTGGCGTAACAAAACTATCTGTATATTAAAAACAAGCCCTTATTTATTAAGACCCCCAAATCCCAACATCCATTTAAAAACTGGGCCTCTTTCAAAGTCTCTGAGTCATCATGAAGAGCATGATTCATTCAGTAATCCCAGCTCACCACGACTCTCTTAGGAGTAAGAACAAATTCAGTTTTAAGCTCCCTCTGGCAATTTGAAAACCGATATCTGGCTACCAATCTCTGTTTCTAATCTTAAAGAGAATTGCATCCTATTGCTGGTTCTGCATTCCTATCCTAAAAATGAACCTCGCTCTTTCTTCTGAATAATTTGGAGTATAATCTCTTTAAATGCCTTTTAAGGAGCCATGAAATTCTATTTTCCAAGTCAGACACAGCTATTTTGAGGACTTGCCTTTTCAGGAGAGGGAATTTCACAAATGTTAGTCCTTTCACAGAGCTAGGAACTGGTGCTGTCCAGCTGTGATCTCCTGGCCCCAGCCTGAAAACATGCTGTTATATAAAAGTTCTGTTAACCAGAGATTCAAAAGATGCCTGCGTCATGGAACATATTTGTTCCAGGAATCCTCACCAAATGCAGGCATCTAATGAATTTCTTTTTGTGAACATTAGGACAACTTTATTGATTAACCTCTTGTGTCTGTTCAGAAGGAGCAAACAAAGCAGAAGTGCTGGGATGCACATTTCGCTCTGTGCTTGGAGGCACATATGGAAGTATTTTGAAGCCAATAGTTCAGTGAATATTTGTGCCTTTACAGTTTAACCAGTGCTTTCTGGTGACTGCTTGCTTAGAAAACTTGGCCACCCTTCATCTGTATACATTTCTTTATTCCTATGCTTAGTGGCAGCACTCCATACCATTTGCATTCTATACCAAATACTGGGATTTTTGATGTTTTCATATTACTTTCCATCTCATGGTGCGCTGTATGGTGCTCTTAAAAAATGCATGAACACCCCTTGATACGCACCCAAAGGAAGTGAGTGACTTGTTCTCCAAAATATCATGTGAGTTCTTGTGCTTAAAGTATCAGAAAAAGGACTACAAATTCTTGCTTCTTTTCTTTTGGGAATTTTCCATATAATTTGCCATTTAAAAAATGAAATACAATTACAAATCATTCACTTTTCTGGGATCACTCATTTCACACAGGTTACAAGATAATGAGTTGCAGGCTCTACAGATAAAAGCTCGGTTTGGTGAGGTTTATATTCAAGGTATTCAAGGCCGACAGTTTGACTCAGAAAAATTTGTTTGCTTTGCCTACATATAATTTAATGGGAGGTTTGGTTTTTGGTTTTTTGATTTCCTTTTTTTTTGTCTGTACAAGAAAATGCAGACATTATTCTTTTTGCTCAGTTTATTTGATTACTGTGGCTCTCCCAAATGATGCTGAATTATTTAGGAACTGATCTTGCTTTTTTTAATGAAAATAAATTCTAGACATATTATACCACACATCTGACCTTTAATTTCTTTTAGATAGTCACTCAAGGGTAATTTACAGTCTGTGGTCTGAAATCTTGGGAATGCCTGCACTGTTTTTAGGTGGTCTGCAAAAGCATAACTAAGCCTGTGTTTGGGAGGCTTAAATTTTCTGAAAAGGAGTCTTCCCCTTGATTAAAAATTGTTAAGACCCCAAAAAAAAAAAAAAAAGATTGCAATCACTCCTCTACAATAAATATTAATTATTTCCCATGCTTTCATTGTGGAACTAAGTAAATAGTGAATTAGGCATGTTTGTTTATGTGTTGATGGGGTTATTTATAGGAGTAATGGTACTGTCTATAGTCATGTCTAAAGAGAAAACAGTAACTGGAACATTTGTAGAAAAATGAATAACAGTACACAAAGAGGATGAAAGTCAAGAAGTCAGGTTAATTTTCTAAGCATTAGTAAACATTCTTCCTATTGTGGGAGAAACTGAACAGAGAATTGATTTCAGAAACATAACAGAAATGAGAGTTCTCTGAATAATTACTTTGAAATTAAATCCTTTTTCTAACAAATCTGAACTGGAAAGGGAAGACAAAAAATTTTAAATATTCCTTGTGTATGTCTCAGAGGTGTCTGTTTTCTGAATTGCCACTATTTTAATTGTTTCTCTATTCCTTCAATGAATACTAAATTCTTCACTAAATTGGTGAATTGATTTGGAGTACTTGTGAAATGAAAGAACCAAAAAATTTAACGTAATGGAAATGGATTTTTAAACTATTTTGAATACTTAAAGTTGTTGTCTTAAACGCACTTAATGTCAATGAGCAAAGTTAGAACAAGGATATTTTTACTGAAGGCAAATCAACCTTGGCTTCCTTTGGACATGTGCAAAACACTGTCCACTAGAGAAAAAATTGTCATTATGTACACATGCAGATACACACACATATATTCAAATTAAAAAATTAATAAAATAAGACATTTTTTAAGTAAGAAAACATTCTGCAAGTCCATTTCAAAGGAAAAGAAAGCACGAAGTGGCACTGTGATCCTGTGGAAGTCTGTCATTCATTTCTGTGGAATGAGGATATTGTCCTGCATTTTTTGAAGGTTGTTTAAGTCTACATGTAATACAGCTGATGTATCTTTTCACAGGGCTGTCTGCTGCTTGATATGATTTATAACACCACTTAGCATGACTGCAAAGCTAAAACCCATAACTCACAGATGCAACTACAAGAAAATTTCTGTGGTAGTGAAACACTTTGTTATCAAATGAATGCTCCAAAATACACCAGGATGAACCATCTTGGTAGATAGGTATCCACAGGAAGCATATATTGCTACTTTGTCACTACCTAAAGGATGAGATATTTGATCTTGAGAAATGAGTTAAATGTGCTACTTGCTCATATTTGAAAAATATACTTTCACTGTTCTGTATGACCAAGTCATGCACCAATGGTAATGTCTCTGGCCCCATCTAGGAGGCATATATTTACTCAGTGACAGCACAAGCACAGCACTTCATGAAATCAGTAGGATTGCTTGTACACGTGTGTGGCTGTTTCAACTCATTAATGAACTGGTAATCTGGATGTATCAAAATAACAGATCTAACAGACTTCACTGTCGAAAACCAAAACAATTTGCTTCTTTTTAAAGCAGCTTTAAAGTAAGTTCCAATCCCACTGCTGCTAAGGCTGACCGCTGAGGTATCCTCTCAAGGGACTGCCAAAGTGAGGAGGACACCTGGTTTGATGCTAAGGTTTGACTGGAACTAAGGTTTGAGTGGAATGAGAATCCATTACTCATGGATTTCATCGTCTGTGTTCTGTGAAATAGCCTCATGCTAGGCTGAAGGCCAAAACAGCTGCTTGCTCAAATTCCTTGCTGGCTGGAGCACCCCAGGACTGCCTCTCTGGCTGTCCTTAGGCTGGAATCCAAGAGTAAGGGAAATGAGTCCTTAAGCACACAGTCTGAGATGTACCCTGAAGGGTTTGACTCTTCTTCCTTCAGCTACATCACTCACCCTTGCCAGGGATGACAGCAGCCAGCAGCCATGACCCTGGTTCCCTCCTAGGGGCAAGGAAGGGCTGGTGAAGTAGGTGGCCTGAGTGCCAGTTGACTCTGCAGGCAGTAAGATTCTTGTGCATGGGGGTTTCAAGAAGTTCAGAGAATGTCTGGGTATGCTCTTGTTGAGGTGCTCTGGATGCAGAAAGGATCTCTTGAGATGTGTCCATTTTGCCAGGGATAATGCACTGACTTAATCATGGGCAACAGTAAAATCCTCACTGATCTTCCTGAAACTAGGCTCTCACCTAGAAATCCCTAGAAAAGGATTTGCTGGAGTCCTGTTTTGAGACAGTTCAAAGACCTGAGTACTTCAACAAACAGAAATCTTTCATGTTAGCATGCCATTCACCAAACCATAATTTGAGGCCCCTCTTCATTTCTGTGTGAGCCACTGGCATGGGATTTGTCATGTTGTTTTAGATGGGAGACCTGCAAGTTTCAGTATGTGCTCGTTCACCTACATAAAAATCAGTGGTCATTTCTGGAGGGTGGTTTTCTCCAGCTTTGTTTACGGTGGCACAAATATCATATCAGATTAATAGAGCCTATGAACAGCAGTACTTCATGGCATGCATTTGAGATTTTGGCTATAAGAAACATTAGAAATAAAGGCAGCTGAATTTCTTAATACTGAGTTTGTAGGATCCTTCCATACTAGATACCAAACAATACCAACAGACCCTAAGCACTCACTACAGACTTGAATAAATAATTGCAAACCACATGACCAAGTTGCACTACTTCTAAGAAACATTTGGATGCCCTGTTCTTGCATATTTTTAAAGATGACATAATTTCTTCTTTATTGTCATTATGTAGCTGTAAAAATGAAACAAAACAAGTTTACAACATGCTGTCTACTTTCCTGTCTGACAGCTGCTTTAGGATACAAACAGGCATTCATTCTTCCCTGCCAGGGATGCCAACTTCTTTTACTGTTCTTTTAGCAGCAGCTCTGAATAACCACCTCCTGATGCTGTTTGTGACGCTAACTGTCCTCACTGTGAGCTGATTTGGTGGCCCTGCATGCTGCTCTCTCTCTCTCATACAGTGCTGAGAAAAGTATTCACTTAAAGCGTTGAAGAAAAGGTGCAAATGGATGCTCTTTGCTACGTCTTTTCAAAAGCTGTTAATGAATATATCTGGATCTCTGTCTTCACAACGTCTCCACATTCATCTGCCACCCACCTCCTTGGTCAGGCAGTGTGAGATGGGAACTGCGTGCACTGTCTTGCACATCCGCTGGTGTAATAAGACCTTGTGCTTGAGGCTGCTGAGCAGCATCCGTAACAGAAGCATTAAATCAGCCCATGCACCCAACTCTCCCCAAATGAGAATGGCTTGTTCTTTCAAGCTCGTGTGCGTTGACTTCCATGACATCAAAGTACTCATTACTCTGAAAGCTATGCCGGCTAGTTGTAACAAAGGAATATTTCTTGCTTTTTAAAAGCACACAAGGTTACAGATCATCCACATAGCATCAATAAAAGTGTATGAAATGAGACAACACTGTAACAATAGTTTTCCTCTTAGTTTGTGAAGGAGCACTAATTAGAGAGGATTTTCAGACATCAGACTGGGAAGTGTTTGCTATGTGAAATAAAGATCCTAAGGATATGAACTGAGTCATAACATCTCCGTGGCCCTGAAATTTGTTTTTCTTAATGGAAACAGTGTAATACAGTTCAGAGAAGGAATCTTGTTGAACTCCCTACACTTGAGGCTGGCAAACAGCAAACATGAGGAGTTATGCAAGCCACAGTTAAAGCTCAAAATGATGCCATGGCTGTGGAATTTGAGAGCCTTATAATTTCCAGTTCAAAATCTTCTCTTTGGAAGAAAAGACCTTGCAGTAATGAATGAAGACACATTTAACCATAAATATAAAAGGGAGCCTCTGCAAGGCTCCAGAAGAAGCTGTAAGGGGAATCAGCTTAAGGAGGCTACAGAGTACCCTGTGAGCACGGCGCCATCCCTGTGAGAGGACCACATCCTGGTGCCGTCATGACGAGCAGCTCCCTGTGCCACTCGTACCTCCCTGATGAAGTGAATGGAACTATTCAGTGAGTAAAAAGCTGATTGGCACAAGCAAGCTGTTGGAAGAACTAAAATTTCATAGCAACAGGACTGAGAGCTCTATTTTTGGGGATGTACGTGGTATGTGTGGCCCTTGTGTTGTCCATTAGGAGTACATTTCACTCCTTCATGGTTGAAGAGCAATCCAGACATACTCATGACTCATTGAAGGCAAAAGTAAAAGAAAAAAAAATGCAGATGAAGCTGATAATTATGAATCATCCAGTTACTTTAACACTCAGATGTTTTACAATATTCAGCCAGACTATTCATTTTTGTTTAAACTCAAAACTTCATGGCTAGTGTAGCTGACACACTTAAGTAGTGAAAGGCAGTCTTACAAAATAACATTTGCAAACAGAAAAATATTTTTCATAGCTGAGGACAAAATTTTTTTCCATTATCAGAAATAACCAGATTAGTGGAGAGGCCTTGAGACTGTCATAGTTTGTAGAGCAGGACATGCCAAGCAGTAAGCATTTGTAAATGGACTTGCTACGGAGGGGTGCTGCTCCAGCTACAATTTTATGCAAAAGCATTGGCTTCCCTCTCAAAGTAACCAGGTCTGTTGTCCCAGGGTTGGACTCTTCAAAGGGTCATATGCTGCTCCTTATGTTTCAGACAATAACTTCTACCCAGGTTGGTGGGAACTAATTTCTCACAGTGTAATGGATAAGGGAAACACACTTTCTTATCCAAAATTTTCGGGTTTCTTCCTTAATCCTGAGGTTTCCCAAACAGTCCCAAGTCCAAATATACCTAAGAAAAAACAGAAGGGGAGATATTTTTCACAGAATGGTCTATGTTCTGGTACTTATGAATTATTAGATTAATTAGAACAAAATAGAAACTAGTGCAAAGGAGCAGCGAGACCACAGGAAAGTGCACAGATAGCATTTATGAAGGCTAAGAATGATGTCAGACATTCCCACATTTAATCAGTCATGTGGACTGTGTCTACAGTGAATGGGACTCCAGACTTCCCTTCTTCAGCCACTCTACTTCACAAAATCACCCATTTCACAGGAAAATAAATTTAATCAAGTTTAGGCTTCCATCAAAAAAGTAACATACCTTTCCACACCGAAGGAAATGTCATTATTCAGATGAATTCTTTAAACTAATTTTCAAGGAAAAATGAAAATTTCAACACATAATTGAATATAAGAAAAAGTACTCAGCAGTACATGAGCAGTCTCAGAAAAGACCCACATAATTTTATAGTCTGAGGTTTCACTAAATATTTTCCTCCAAAAATTTGCAAACATCCTGTCTGTCTCTGTTTTTGTGTCACTTACAGACCATTTTAAACTCAGAAATATTTACAAGCAAATAAGGTATTGCTGCATTAAATTAGAAAGTACTGTTTCAATGAAACTAAGCACAAATATTAGTGGACTTAAAGAACAATTTAAAAAAACAAAAAACAAACCAACAACAAAATTTTACTACCTCCAAGAAGTTAATTAATTGTCAAAAAACAATAGAGAAATTTCTGTCTGAAATTTTAATGAAAAAATTCCAATATTGCTATACAAAAGCACTTACAAACCCAAAATAGGTGAAAATATTTGCATTGGGACAAAAGAAATGGATTCAACCCAAAATGGAGTTGATTCTTATCTTGCTGCCTGACACCCAGAGGGGTGATAAGGCTCTGAGGGCACTCACTGTCCTAGTGAGCGCATGGAGATGAGCTCCAGGGGAAGAAGGGAATGATCAGCTTTGGTACCTGAACTGAGACCCGAAGGTAGAAATGCGAGAGGCCAAAGCTGATTACAAGAAACATCAGATATTTTTATATGTCAGTGATTTCATGACAGAGAATGTTGCATTACTTTTGAGGTTTTTTTTTCAGGAATGCCAGTTTTTCTTCCTCAGCTTCCATTACCTTTCCTCTCCTTATCCACCCACAAAAACAGCTCGGGAATCTCAGCTCCCATTTGTTCACTGGAGCTACCCACAAGTTCAGAAGAGCAGTAATCCGGGTGTTTTCTACTCCAGTTTCCAGCTATAATTCCACTGACTTGCAGCACATTGTTCCTCTCAGCTGCCTTGGTTCTGACTTAACCCCTATGGTACCTCATGGGAACTGCATTGCCAAGCTCCCTCTTTGGAGACAAAGCCCAGGCAGGGCCCCGTGCCCAAGGAGAGGAATGTACCTCCTTGCAGCCCTGTTCCACATCCCCAGAGCAGTAGGATGCATCAGAGCTGCCTTTGCCTGGAGGCACAGTGTGAGAAGAGCATTAAAATGGATTGAATCATACTCAAAGCAAATTGTATTCACACAACAGTGCACGTGAAGAAGAACCTCAAAGTGGTTTATCATTGTGAAACAATGAAGTGAAATATTTTGGAACAGAGATCTTGTTCCGTGAAACATTTAAATATTTAGACTTTTAATCTCAGTTTCAAAAATGAAATATTAAAGTCATGCCTACAACTACTATTTTACCAGCTGAGCACAATAAAATGGAAACACTCAACTTTTTTTCCACTTTTTCTTTCCCCTTTTTCCCTTGTTAATCCTTAAAAAAGTTAGAACAGCAAAGGAAAAAATGAAGGAAATGAAAAATTATTGTTTTGGAGTGGGCAATGAAGGAAACTAATACCTGACATTATTCATTCTATTTTATTTTATAGCAAAGAAAAGGTCATAAAATGATAAAATGATAGGGAAAAAGCAGAAAAACTGGAAAAATCCAAAGGAAGTCTGCAAATTAGGTCCCCATAGCTCAGGGAACTTATTTTTTGGTTAGCCTTTAAAACAAAAATTCAACCAACTCAAATGCTATTCTCCTCTGCTAAAATGACTGAAATATTCCCCTAAATTTAGGTACCTCAATAACTTAACTGCTATCCTCTGGGATAAAAGTTGCAAGAAGTTACACTTGCAGGTTTTAGTGCACTTCTGAAAACTAGAAAAGATTAGACACTTGGGGCATAGTGGTAAGGAACTTTTAAAAATAATGTTGGTCTCTGGCTAGCTGCATTTTGAAGCAAGCTGAAGTCAAAGTTTTAAAAATTCAAAGCACTTATACAAAGAGCAACTCTCCTATAAAATGAAGGAAATCTTAAGCTTGAGGATGGGTATAGTATTGCCCCACTTTATTTGTTCATAAACAAGTTGTTTCTTTGACACATGCCCACATTCACCAAATACTTTACTTATGCGTACAAAACACATACTCTGCTCCACAGATGAGGTTTCTCACCTCCATATAATCTCCTTTCTATTATAATAGCCTGTTTGCATATCCTCCAAAAACAAGGTGCTGGGTTTGTGTCAGTGACTTTTTGAGGGACTGCCTTTCAATTTTGCAGGCAGTTAACACTTAAACCATGACCATACATGGGAACATATGGATATCTATGTCAAATCGTGAAAAAGGACCAACTACCCTCCAATATCTGGTCTGGGGAATCCTGTCAATTCAACATCCTTCCCTCACAAAGATCAATAGCTGAAACCTGTGAAAAATTACCAGGAAAGCATATTTTTGTCACCTACAGTTTGTGAGATTTCTAAGCCAAGAATATGAAGTTTTACGTTTATCAGCCCTAATGGATTTTCCTTCCATCAGTTTGCCCAAAGTTCTGCCTGAAATGTTTCCCTGTTAACATTTGTCAGTAACAATGTCCTGTGAAAAAAAGAGGGAGTTTCTTCTTTTTACCATCTTATTTCTCTTGCCCATTGCATCCCTCAATGAAAAATATGCATGTTGCTGGTATGCACTGCATCAGAGGCTTCTATCATGGAAAGGCAACCCGTGTAATAACATTCTGCAGGGACAAAAAAGAAGATAAAAGTATGAAGTATGAAGTAACTGGTAAGATCACAGCATTTCCAGAAAATTCATGCAATTCATAGGCACTTTTGTTTTGTTTCCAATCCCACAGCTTACTTTTTTAGTTAGCTTCCTTATTTTGGTTTAATAAAACAACAGAGCTGCACCCATAGACTAATTTTTCATCCAGACATTTTTGGTTTTCTAATGTTTGATTTAGGTGATTATATTTGCCAATGAAAAGCTGTAATTTTTTTTTCCTCTCTCTCGCTCTCTTTTTTTTTTTTTTTTTTAATGATGCAATTTATCTTGATCATTTTCAAAGCCAAGATGCACCTGCCACCAGAAGGGTCCAATTTCAGGAGATTGGTTGAGACAGGCCAATTTCCGCCTCTGAGTAGGTCTTGCTGGCTCCTGAGAGTCCAGCTGACCCCACTCCTCTCTCCCTCCTGCCCCCATCTACAGGCAGGGGCAGCTCCTTGAACACTGCAGTACCAAGTCCTCGAGGTGAGTGTGTCCTTGTCCAGGCTGCCTGCTCCAGGCTCCCAGCCATTCTGGTGTGTGGAGCCAGCTATCTGTGGCTGGCTCTGGCATGCAGGAGAATCTATTTGGCTTTTTGTATTCTGTTTGCTGTTCAAGCATCCTTTTCCAAGAAGGATGCTGAGCTAAGTAGCAACGTTGTGCAAGATGCCTGTGGGAAAAGGTTTTTAGAACCAAGGGACAGCTTCAAAGCTTCAGCTTTTCAAATATCAGCATCTCTTTAAGGACAATGAAACATCTTCTTCTTCCCTCTTAACTTTATGTTAAACCAAAGTGAGGTACATGATTTATGTGAAACTTTGGCTTTATCAGGTTGCATTTCAAAATAGAACAACAGTAGTAGCATTTCAAATAGATTGTGAAAGACATTCAGGAGATCAGTGCAAGGCAGTCACTGACGTACAAGGGTTAGGTGTGTGTTGAATAAATCCTTCCTGGCAAGGAAATCTTCCTCCCTGTAAATCTGTGGTGTTCCGCAAAATGCTTGCAAATGACACTACGTAAGGACTTGTGTCAAATGGAGCTGTTCTGCCTCTGAGATGACACAAAATACTTCAGCTCAACTATTACTTGATAATAAGTTCCTGGATTGTAAATCATGCAGCAACCAGAGAACACTGCTGTCAAAACATCTTTCCTCTTCATATCTCCATAGAGCTGGTAGCACTTCTATTAGGTGTAGTTTCACAACTCTGTAACAAAGCTTTCTGTTTGTTGCAGAATATTTCACAGCTATAACACTCTTTTTTTAATCTATTTTTGACTGATCTCTCACACAGTTTTCCATCCATCTTCTTGCTCTGTGAACTCCATGACCTGAATATTGTCAAAAGCAAGGACTTCCATCATGTTTCATGTATTCATTCCTATTGATCTTAGTAGTGTTGAGTCTCTACAGCATTTTCTACAGGACTGAACTCATTTTGCATGTCACATCCCGTATGTTTTTATTCCAAGAGAAAGGTGAAGAGTGTAGCTAAAAATTTTATCATCAGAGCTGCCAGCTCTGAAATGGAGCATGTTAAAATCACTCACTTGGAGAGACTAATCTGAAAAATGAGCGTTCCTGTAAGCATTGAACAAGACCTGAACAGCACAGGAAAATGGAGACTTTTTGAAGCTAATTAAATTGCATAATGACCTTTCATCAGGTTTGGGTATTATGTTTTTTCTCTTCCCTATTTGGCTTTTTAATATGGTTTAAATGATAGCTTGATCATGTGATGAGAATATTTCCCTTAGTAATACAATGCAGGTGTAAAAGCTGTTTCTTGACTCAAGTAATACTAACACAGTAAAAAATTCAAGGCTTACACCTGAGAATAATATGTATTTTTTAAGAAAAGCATGGTATAATAGCTACTCATTACGGAACAGTAAACAGAGGAGGAATTTTGAATTTATAAAGATTTTCATTGTGGCGCTTTTGTACATCCCGTTGTCTGTACCATAAAATAAAGCAATATCAGAATAAATAGTTGCATCTGCTCAACATGGTCCCTGATTAAAGAAAACAGCTAGAAATTACAGGTTAGTGATTGCAAACTGTGGTATCATTTCTGCAATAGTGTTTGTATCTGGCTTCCAACCTGTTTTAAAATAAATGCGAGAACCTTCCATATTCTCATAGATATTCTCATAGACAGCTGTTTTGGATCTGTGTTTTACACAGCTGACAGCAGTGTTACCTGTGGATAGGTAATTACCTATGTTTATTGCTCTTATCCTACTGCCTTTCACCTGTATATCTTCCCTTAAAAAGAAAAAGTGTTGTGGATTTCAATGTACAGGTGCATGGCTCACTTCCTGTCCAGCTTAATAAATTGCTTTGCACACTTATTATTCGTAACCAAATTCTTAAAGATTGGTTTTACCAATTTGCTAGAGATTGCTGAGCAGAATGATCAATTACACAATTAAGTTTCTACTTCACATGTTGTTGCTTAATCTCAATTTCTGATTATTCTGAGCCTGCAAGAAGTGCTCACACACTCTTCTATTGCTCTGACTACTAAAAGAAGAAAAAAAGTCACATATAAAAAAAAAAATTATGTTACTGCTGATAAAAAAACAGCAACAACAAAAAAAAAAGTACAAGAATTGTCCAAAGTCCAGATGGATTTGAGGAAAAAAAGAGGATTATTTTGGTATAGGGGACTTCCCACAGTACCAAGAGGATTTTTTCCCATGGCTGATTTGAATACCATGAAAATAAGCATGTATTTATGGGCCATATGA
Organism: Pseudorectes ferrugineus; assembly: GCA_008033365.1. Lineage (NCBI taxonomy): Eukaryota > Metazoa > Chordata > Aves > Passeriformes > Pseudorectes > Pseudorectes ferrugineus. The sequence goes on from QWTY01004094.1 coordinate 79,671, forward strand.
AAACTCTGAATCTCTTTATCTTGTGTTATCTGGGTAACAACACAGTCTGTGCAAGGAATGTTTCTTAACACCAGTACTGGCAGCAGTAATAAAAATGTGGGAATGGAATATATTTTAAAGTTTTCCCATTACTTGTGACCAGTTTTGACTCTTTCCTGACTATGACCATGACTAAAGGCATGATTGTGGCTGACTATTCCACTTTGAGAAATCAGACACAAAGAAATGACTAATCTGGCCTTATCTTAGCAAGCTGGTATGAAAGAGAGGTAGAATGAGGGGTCAGCTTTGCCCCCAGTCTCATGCTTTACCCATAGACATAGAGTGTATGAAGAGATCAGTTATTGCAGATGTAAAAGAAGGGATACGGCTGTATTAGATTGTAAAGAACATAACTCCTCATAAAGCTGGGGTTACTTCTAGCTGACAGATATAGCCTGCTTCAGAAATCCCCAGGAAAGAAAACTGGCATCTCCTACTCTGTATGGTATATTAGTGCTACTAGCAGTGGAAACTGGGTCTGTCCTGGTGACCTAAGTTCAACTGAGTGTTGATGTGTTGGAGGAGATTCTGCAATGAGACATGAGCATAATACATGATTAATTAATGTCTTCTGTAGTTGAATCAGTTAATTCTTTGAAAGTGAGTAGGTCAAGGAAGAGAAATCTGATAAGATAAGGAAACATGAAACATAAAGTGGCTGGAAGCTGTAATGAGAGTAGATATCATATCCCCATTTCTTATGTTGAAGCTACTTACTGGATGATTTCCTACAAGATACGGCGCTGTTCAAATACAAAGGAAGAATTCAAAATTATTCCTTCTTCAGATAAATCTTACAGCCAGTGTTAAGAAGGAGCAGAGCAGCAGCACAGTTTCTGGTAAACTGGATTCCACTGGAAAGTATGATTTTGTCAGGAAGATCACAGCATTTAAACTCTGAAATTTCCAGGTCTAACTGGACCCAGCAGTCAAGCTGGGATGTCAAGCAACATTTTGGTTCAAACAAATGGTAGGGAAACTGAACAGAGTGTAAGTCCCACCAAGTAGTTTCTGCATCTGCTAGGCACAATTTGCTTTAGAAATGATATTTGATTGCATTTTAAAAATACAGTTTTTCAGATATTCCACGATTTTTTTCTCTCTCCTAATTTGGTTAAGTCTAGTTAAAAGTGAGGAAACTATTCCCTTCCAGATCAGACTGCTTGTGACATCTGTCATACTCACTGTGTGCCACTGCATCTTCTGTATTTTCTTCTTAGTCTATGTCTACTGTGTAGTAGTTTTTGGTGTTTAAGACTTTGACTATCACAGAATGGGATGAAAGCACGAATGTCCATGAAGGGAAACCATGTTTTCAGGACTACAGACAATGAAATATAAAATGTTTGCAGTGAATTGGGATGTAAAAAGGAACACAGGGAGGGAGAAGTAGACGGGGGAGAACTTCCCCAAAGTAATCTCTCCTATAGTCTTCAACAAAATTTCTTACCTGTCATCAGACTATGTGTCTTAAACACTAGGAAAATAGTTCATCTGCTTTTCATGATGTCATACAAATGGAAGGCATATTTCAATCCCAACTTGCAAAAGATTAGCATAATTTTCAGATAATACAGTTCAAATAACATAAGAGAGTTTTCCCTGATTTTCCACTGTAAGGAATTAAATGTACAATACCTTATGGTTTTGGTTTGGCGAGTTTCCCGGTGCCTCGCTAGCACTCATGTGGAATGCATTTTATTTGAGCCATGGATTAAGAGGGGTGTAGCTGACAATGCTGTGCACATTTTATAGCAATGTATCTGTTGGAAACTAATCTGAAAATGTTTCAGTTGTCATCAAGCGAATAAAACTTCTGTACCCAGATGAATTGTCTTCAAATCTTCTCTAAAACTGGAAATTATGTAGATAGAATTTCATTTTTTAAAACAGATTTAGGCATCTGGCAAATTGATTTTCTCATGTATTCTCATTTCATTAAAATTATGTAATTGCATCATACATTACAAGTATTCCGTTTGCTTCATTAAAAGTAATGTAAATAATAAAAGCATCTCTTGCTTTTATAAGAAATAGTGTGTCCAGCAGGACTAGAGCAGTGATCACCCCTGTACTCAGCACTGGTGAGGCCACACCTTGCATCCTGTGTTAAATTCTGGGCCCCTCACTACAACAAGGACATCGAGGTCATGGAGCGTGTCCAAAGAAGGGCAACAGAGCTGGGGAAGTGGCTGGAGTCTTGTGAGGAGAAGCTGAGGGAGCTGGGGGTGTTTAGCCTGGAGAAAAAGAGGCTTATCTCTCTCTACAACTACTTGAAAGGAAGCTGTAACAAAGTGGTCCTTGAGAAAGAGGATCATATTGGGGAACACTTAGAACTGGACCTATATAAAACCTTGGGACCCGATAGGATGCACCCATGAGAGCTGAGTGACCTGTCCTAAGCCACCAGTGCCAATTATTTCTGAAAAATTTAAAACAATCAGGGAAGGTTGATCTTTTAGAAGGTGAAGAAGGAGGATTTAATAAAACACAGGCTAGTCAGCCTCACGTTGAACCCTGAGAAGAAGATGGGGAAAGTAATCCTAGAAACCATTTCCAGACACATGAAAGACAAGAAGGTGACTGTCAGCAGTCCACATGGTTTACAAAGGAATTTTGGATCCAATTCTGGGCTTCCCAATGCAAGAGAGATATGGAACTATTGGAGCAAGTCCAGTAAAGCACTGTGAGGATGATGAAGGAATTGAGACATCTCTCATGGGGATGCTGAGAGAGCAGGAACTGTTCAACCCGGGGAAGAGGAGGTGTCTAAATACTTGATGGGGAAAGAAGAAAGAGCCAGACTCTTATCAGTGGTGTCCAGTGGCAGGACAAGAGGCAACTATCACAAACTACAACCCAAGAAATTGTATTTAAATACAGGAAAATATATTTTTACAGTGAAGGTGGTTGCAGAGAGAAATAGGTGCCCAGACATTGCCCAAAGAGGTTGTAGAGTCTCCAACCCTGGGAATATTCAACACCTGACTGGCCATGGTCATGAGCAACTGGCTCTAGCCTGCATGAACAGGGACTGGACTAAATGTCCTCTTTGGTGCCTTCTGTGATTCTGTAATTCTGTGACTCTTATTTTTTCTTTCTTGTTTTTTTCATACTGCCTTTTACATATCATACACAAATGTATTTATTTTCTAGATTGTTATATACTCCTTATGCTCCTTTTTTGAAACTTTTTTTTTTTTTAGGAATTCTGCCACTTTTCATGTTCTTGGAAAATAAATAGTACCCTTTTTCTCTTACCTGTTTCCTCGCTCTCTATTCCCATCCATATGTATACCCACAGCCTTTTCAAATCTGTCAAGTTCAACTTATTGAAATACAATATTTTGCAGTCTGAATTCCTACTTGACTGCATTTTTCTTCAGTTCTTGCATTCAGCAATATCAGCCCACACCACAGATCTTCTAGATTTGCAGTCAACTTAAATAAAATTTCCAGTAAAGGCATTGACTTTAAACAGGTGGCTTGAAAAATCTTTTTAAATTCAAAATCTGAAGTCAGTAAGGAGAAGAAAATCAAATCAATGTTTTAGACCTAATGTTATAAAACACAGTTTATAGAGTGTTAAGCTTTTTAGTGATTGTTTTTTCACTGACTACAAGCTTGAGCTATCTCAGCCTCTGGGCTGTTTTAGAGTCTTCAAAACAAAGCTCATTCAGCTCTCACTAGACTTGTGAGCTTCATCAAATTTGTTTTGCAGTTTGATAGCTAAATTAATATTTTAGGAGCATATCCATTGTCTGTAACTAACGTCCTATGGTGTGCTCTCCAGAACATTTACTTAGTGCATCAATACTTCTTAGAGACTGCACAGCACACCAAATGATCCACATCCAGTTTTTTGTTATTGTGGTGTGAATCTGCCACAATTTCTTCAGTGTATAGTCTCCAATTTCTTCTAGTGTAATGTGGATGAGAGAAGAATCAGATAGGGCACATTTCTTTATGTGCATGAAGAAAATAGGATTATATAGTCATAGTTATAGATTGTATGAGAACTGGAATCTGAAAGTTTATCAAATTTGGTCTCTAATAAAATACTCATTATTTTGATATGACTGGAAAGTTAGACTTAAAAAGCTGTTTATATTAGAAGAATTAAATCATTTTTGATTTGACAAAGTGACAAAGGATCTTTTAACTAGTATATTTTCCCCTGTAATTTTTATTGTTGACAGACTTGGACTTTAGTCTGACATTACTCCATTCTACCAGTAGAATTTCTATTTTGGCACATTCTGAAAAGGTAACACTGCCTCTGTGTTTGAAGTCTTCAGGTCTGAATGTTTCAATTGGAGTTTTGCAAACCAGGAGGGCCTTCAAAGAATGAGGCAGAACTATACCAGACTTGAAATCATAACAAACATCTTGGTGTCTTTAGCGTGGTTTAAGTGGGAGCAAAAAAAAAAAAAAAATCATTTTGAGAAACTTCTGGATGTTGTAATCATGGGCTTTATGAGTTATAATATTTTATAATGGGTCAAGGCCATCCTAGAGCCCAAATTATCAAAAGAAACTGATGGCTGATAAGGCTAATATGAGCCTGGTCTACACTTATATTTTACTGAAATTTGTTAGCTGATTAGAAGTATTAAAAGATTAGATTTATAACAAATATGACTATGTTAGCAAAATGCATGGAGGACACATTTATCAGACAAAATGTCCCCAGGAAAATATATTTCCAGTGAAGGAAATGAAGCTCATAAATTAAACCAGCAAAACAGTAATTATTTTAGTTTAATTTTCATTTTAAATTGCATTCTAGTTTTAGATAATATCCTTAGTCCTTGTCTGTGTTAATGAAGCTCCTATTTTCACTCATTGTACCCTGTCACAGATCCTGGTTGATGGACTGGAGACCTTACAATTATCAAATGTAGCTTTTATTGTATCCTGTTTATAGGTTTATCAAAGTCTAATTTAAACAAACTAGATTGAGTCCTCTCTCACTCATCACCACTTGGACTGCCAGTGAGAGTTTGCCAGCAGTCAGGCAGCCTCTGTATGCCCAGTGCAGGGAAGATACCTTGGTCCTGCTCCACTTCAGAGGCAGGATCTATCTGGACTTTTCACTGCAGTCAGCAATTGGGCCACTCCTTTTGGACCCAGTGTTTCACAGAACGCTGAGGATGAGCTGATTGTCCTATGGATCTGATGTCGTTTTCAGAGTAGCCGTTTCCTGTGTTGAAAAGTTTACTTACATTGTGGTTTTCTGCATGTATTTTTTATCTGGGTTTTTTAAAAAACAAGCAGAATTTATATTCCGTTTAGCAAGCAATCCCCCTTGTTCTGTACTGAAAGCCTCTTCTTTTAATTGATTACCATTCTGCTGATTGTTATATCCTTAAAAAAACCATCAGAAAAGTCCTCATCATTTCAAAATCTGTCTTCTGGGGGTTCTCACTGGAAACAAACACTCTCAATTATCACTGCTGCTCTTGAACACATTTTGATATGGTTCAAGAAGCTAATCGCTGTTTCATTTTCTGTCTTCAGTACATAAATGTTGTGATTAGAAAATACACAACAATCTATTAATGCTATAACTACATTAGGCTAACCATGTGAGTGAATTAAAGGAATAACAACTTTAACTATCACTCTCCCTGTAGTCTTATATTAATTACATGAGCTCTTTTCCCCTAATTTAATTTTTTTATAAATAAAACCTTCCTCTTGCAGGTTTCTATTCGACTGATGACTGGGCATATTATCTCCCAACTGTTCTGGAATTTACCCAACTAGGTTATTGAAAGTCAGCATTCCTGGTACTCGGTCAGCAGGCATTTCTTTTAGAAATCTAGGATGCAAAGGTCCAACATCTACTAACTTAAAAGTATGGATTTAGAAACTTGTCTTTAACCTTTCTCTCTTTTTCCTCATCCCCTCCTTTACTATGGTGTGAAGGATTCTACCATTTTTTCTGTAGCAATGGATAAATACCACTCTTTGGGCTATTCCCCTAATGCAATATTATAAAGGGAGGTAGGTGATACAGAGAAGAGTTGTCATGCACAGGATGTTCTGCTTTCTCAAACCCTAGTGCATTAATTAGGGTGTTTTGCTCTATCCCACAACGGGTGGTCCCTTACGCCATATCTTACAAGTTCTGCACAGAAAAATGCAGCATACTTGTCTCAATATTACCTGTAAATAGCAGACTCATTCAATTACCTGCATCAAGTGCTGCACCAAAATTAAATCCTCCAACCATAAGACCCTAGGGCAAAATATCAGCATCTGACTCACAACCCTCAGTTACAGGTACTGAGGTGAAAGCATGTTTTCTTGCAAGTGCCTAAAAATTATGTCCCATGTTACCAACCTTTTTTTTTTTTTTTTAAGGAATTAACTGAATCACATTAAACCAAATAGATTAGAAATCTTCTCTTGTGCTCTGCTATCAGCTGTCACCAAGATCAGAATAATTTTCAAGCATGAGTCTGTTAATGATAACTTTCTTCAACAAGCCATAAGCCTTGCCTTTGCTAATATATCATCTGGTTTAGCTACACTTAATTGTTCACCCTGAATTCAGATATAAAAGGCAGACCTTATTTTTTGTTATGTTTTCAGAATCATTGCCGTGAGAGGCCATAGCAGCTTCTTCTCCTTTTGTTTAGCAGTATCAAGCCTGCAAGGCTCTGGCTTTGCTGCGTAACATAAGCAGACAGTAACTTTTTGTCCTATTTAACTGGCCTGTTGAGTCTTTTTCTTGATAATTAAGGTCATCAGCTGGCTTTTAAAGTCTGGTCAGAATGTAATTGATATAGCCCTAGAGTATCAGATGAAATTAGCAGCTGTTTATCCTTGCTCATTCCAATTATTTACAACTCTGGCTACATCATTCCTTTCTGTGCTATTTTCTTCAAATTTCTCAATGACTTTAATTGGATACGGCTCAATAAATTTAGGAGCAATTATTTAACTGTTATTCTCCCAGCTTTCCTCAGAAAAAAGCTATGCCTTAGGCCCAATCTCTGCACCTTTAATGTTCCAGTTGCCTCAGTATCTGCAGTAATGTATCTTAGCAGAATGATAAAAAAGAAGTAAAAATAGAAGTCCTTACAATCTTCACCTACTATCTACCTCCATATGTTAAGATGTTGGTGATGACTGGGATAGGACAAAAAGAAAGAATGCTACCTTCATTTAAGGAGTAATTAAAAGTAATCCCATGTTATGGTAGACTGTGCAAGCTGATCTCCAGAAGCTCCGTTTCTTAAGTCTTACAAGCCAAACCAAACCAAACCAAAGATGAAAATAAAGAGTAGAGAAAAGGGTACAGCAGATGAGCAGTCAGCACCTTATCTGAGGGTTTCTTGGTAGTGCATGAGCTAACAGGGTGAGAAGGGAGGAAAAGGGACACTGATGAGTCAGAGGGAGGGAGAAAAGGGCATGGACAGGTCAAGCACATGGTGCCAATGGGGTTATGGTTTGGTTTCCTTATTGGAGGATGCCATAGAAGGCTGAGAAAACTAAGGCCACTTCTGCAAATTGGCCATGAAAGCATTGTAGTAGCACTGACCCACACCCTCCGAGGGAGGGAGGTGGGACGAGGAAGTCTGGAGTAGCAGCAATAACCTTCCCACACAAAACCCAGCAGGTGGGCTAAACAGAACCTGCTTCTGCTGGGCTAACACCGAGTGCTGCTTCCTCTCTGCTCCCTGTGTGCTGGGCAGGGCCGTACGCCCCGCAAACAAGGAAGCGGATCCAGCACTTTCTGTTCGGAAAGGTCAGGGTTGCATAATAGCTCAACCAGCATTGAACACCCAGGTTACGAGATAGTGTTGGATTTCAGCACATGGTGTTTTGGTCTCCCTGGCTTGACAGACCAGTACAGGTTGAAATACTGTGTCTGAGTGATAGGAGGATATCCATATGAAGGGAACAGTGTGTTGTTGTTTTTTGCTTTTAAATATGCTTTGCATTTCATTCATTTGCAATTGTTTTTCCAGCATCATATAAATTAATCAGAACAACTGTGACTCAACAGGAATAGCATAAACCTGCTGCTCTAATATCAAATGTTTCTCACAGAACCAGTACTCTCATCAGTTTTACAACATGGGGAGATGAGACCTTGCCTGAATCAATGGTCTTCTTTATATGCATCATATCCATCTTGCAGGTGACACCAATCTGTCTATTGCTCATGGTAGGTGTGCTGTGAATTTTGTTTGGAGAGTAAAATCTGTTCAAGGTGAGAGAGGTACTAGGGATCCATACAGCTTTTTCCTACTTTTTCAAGCAATAGCAAGACATCCAACGAAACCAGTTCTGAGATTCTTGTTGCTAATTCCTATGTAGCTTTACTCTGGGGTTTTTTCGCTATTTTGTTCAGTCTAACAAAGAGTGCCCTTAGCATTCAAGTTTTACTTGGAGCGTACAGATTGTATCACAAGGAAACATAGACTGGGTACAAGGCTGATTCAAACCTTTAAATTAACACAATGCAAGAAATTGGTCTTCTGTATGCCCCTAGTCTCCATTCACAGAAATGTGCAGTCATGTCTTTCAATTTTGAGGAACTCAATGGAAAATTTTAGGTTGCCTTTCATGTGTCTGGAATTTTTTGGGTTAAAAAAGAAACTTCAAGATGTTTGCTAACAAAACTGTTGAGGACTGGAAGGCAATGGCTAGTTCTTATTTCCAACAAAATAAAAGCACAAAATCCATTTGTAAGCATTGCTGAGCCAATGGAAATTGTAGATCTGTTAGAAACAAGGAAACAAGAAACGCTGTGGATGTAATTGCAGCTCTCTGCCCACTTTGAAACCTAGCATGGCATGACTTGTTTACCAAAGATCATGGTTTTGAAGGACCCAGCTCACTCAGGCTGGAACAACCACATTCTCGTCACTTAAAAATAAATTCTAGAAATGGAAAATATTTTCTTGAAGTTATACAACACCTAGTTTGTTCATAGTATGTTTTAAGTCTGATTGCAGCTTGTCTTGAGCAGCAAAGCTATTAGAGTAGTTAAAGTAATGGAATGAACAAGCTAACACTTGCTAATAAATAAACATTAATAGCTCATTAATAAGCTATGTTATGATCTGCCTTGGAACATGATGAAAGATATGAAAGGAACTTGATGCCTTATCCATTGAGCAGTCCAGATACAAATTCTTTTGTTCAGAAGTAAACAATGAGGGCAAAAATATTCTCTCAAGTACCTATGAGATTTTAGTTGCATTTTGTCTTGTTCAAAGATTATAATGATTTCAGTCAATAATCTCTTCTCTATATTCTTTGATGTGAAAAGAATAGGGGAAGGTCAACCTGCATTTCTTTCAGATATCATTCAGGTCCAGCCACTGTTGAGATGGAGGAGTGCTTATTTATACCTGTGCCAGCAGTGTGAGCACTGATAAAGCTGGAGCTCCTGACTGTTTGAAAAGGTGATCACTAATGGTCAAGTGAAATTTGACCAAGGATGACAGCTTTCAGGGGACACATTATTTTTACAGCATTTTACATTTGAGAAATATCCTAAGTCCTTTATTGCTCATGAGTCATGCAGTGACAAGTCAGACCCATTCAGCTCATATATTCTGGACCAGATTGCTTTATATGAAAGCATGTCTGTTTTCTGTGGTTATTAATATTTAATGCTAGAAATATTCTGTTCCCATATCCATAACTTACACGAGTATGGTGGTCTCATATATAACAGGATAAGCACTTGTCAGGGCAGCTACTTTCATATATTGCTTAGCATTAAAACACACAGACTACATCATCTCTGTATTTTTGTCCCTAGGACAAAGAACATGTGTGTTGTAGATTAATTTATGCAAGTGATCCCACCGGTCTTTAATATTTTCCCTTCCCTCAAAGCATCCTGGCAACATTCTAAGAAATATACTTCTTTGTCTCAAAAAACTACTGAGTCTTTCTTTAATTACTTCTGTTGATATTCTCACAATGAGATCTAAAGGGAAAGTGTTTTTCAATGGTATATAGTTTCCTTAATTGTGCAAAACCTTTCTAAAAAGATTCAAGTCACTGTACCAAGATAAACTTATTTCAGGTATGTATGCTTTCACTGTTCTTTGTAAGACAACTGGTGATACAGCAAAACTTTTGTTTTTTCTTGGCATTGCCATAAAATATAACATTTTTGCAAAAAATGCACAGGTATGCAAGGAAAGTTTACATTTCATTTCAGATGTGAATTTAGAAGATTATTTTACTATTATTTTCTTATTTAATATTTTTCCACACCTATCATTAATGGCAGGATGTAACCTCAGATATGAGCATGTAATTTTCATCATCAGGAACAATGCAAAACAAAACATTGTATTAAGGCATACTGCTCGCTGGGATTTTTTTGGGTTTTGTTTTTTTTGGTTTGGATTTTGGGTTTGGGGTTTTTTTATTAAGAGGTTGAATCGAATCATTTGTTATCAGCCAAAATCTCTGAAGCAAAAATATTCTATCTGGCTAAAATCTTTAAATATTTTGTATTAGATTAAGCATATTTATTTTTTTTCTGACATGTCCCTAGGCATCTAAACTGCCTCATGGTTTATGCTACAAAAAGGACCTGTTCTTTAGCTGTGTTTAATCCATACGAGGAGGAAATGCTAGGTTGTAGATTTTCCATTGGGACATCCCCTTTTACTGTATGAAAACACAAGATGGTGTAGTGGAGAGAGATAAGACCTTGGGGGCTGGAAGGCTTGGATTGTTTTCCTAGCCATTTCTGCAAGATTTCACTCCCCCATGCCTCAACCTCACCATCTGGAAAAAGGGACTAATAGTACAAACCTCTTTTGTAAAACAAACAAGAAAACAAAGAACCCCTTTGAGTTCTCCTGGTGAGAACACAGCTACACAGAGAGAGTTTTATTATTATCAGCATTATCGGCTGGGCTCCACAGTTGTACAAATCCTGCAGTAATCACTTCCTTCCTTGTTTTTTTTTTTCAGAATAGAGAGGCCGAGGCTGTTTAAAATGCCAGTGTTATGCAGAGGATATGCCTGCATTCTTGTTTGTCTAGAACGCCATGTTTCTCACATTAAAATTTATGAAAAAAAATTCCAATTAATCATGTCGACAGAGTGGATTTTGTGGGGCACCAACACGGAATGCACAAAGCTCAGTTATCTGGCCCTCAGATTTGCATTCCTCTGTCATATCCAGCTTCAAAGAAGACACTTCCTTTAATTTTTCCCTTTGTAGAAATTATAATTGATAAAACCACAGAAAACAACTGCCCCCTTGGGCCCCTAAGGGATGTTATGTGTTTTTATAAAAACTTATATAAAAGTATATCTTTATTTTTTGGGGTGGTATTATTGGCTACTCTATTTTTCTTAGTAAAACCCTTTCCCTTCTCTGGACCAAATATATGAAATTGATAGAGAACAGCTGCTGTTCAGTCTGCTGGAGTTTTATAACATGTTATCAAACCCTTTGAACACAGCTGGTAAACAGACGCTCCTCAGAGCATGCATGCCAGCAGCTCTTTGTGTTGAAAAGGTAAGACAGTCATTTGGGGGAAATTCTGCTAAAGCAGTACAGATACTGCATCAGAATCCTTATATGCAGGGACTGTATGTTCTGCACATATGGGGTTCAACCAGAGGTTGAAATGCAAATGTTAGATGGGAGATCTGAACTAGAAGTGAGGTCAACTTCCACAAAGGGATTTACCTGGAATTACAGAAATTTAGCAATGAATCTTTGAACAGGTTTTCTCTCTGAACAATCTTTGTAAGAAGCACTGGGAAAAGGCCATTGTACTGCCAGGATATTACTATGTAAACATGGAGTTATTGCGTGATTGCCCTGAAATCCTGAGTACTCAGTGGAGGTGGTCTGCTGACAGAGGTGTTAATCTTGGTTTATATGGTTGTCTGTCCCCTGTGGCTTTCCACTACATGCAAGTATTCCTGCAAAGCAGATAACACTGAGGTCCTAAGAGGATTTCTGGAAATATGGCAGCAGTTTTCTAGGCAGAGCAGAAATGCATTGAATACACTGCTGAAATGGGGTGGCAGCTTCGCTCTGCCTAAGGGATCCCCTGATCACAGACTGCAAAAACTGCAGTTTCTCTGGCAGCCACTACAGCTGTTTCCAACAGAAACAGTGTGGCTGTCCTTCGAGACAAAAAGTAGAAACAGCAGGGCTCTCTGGCAAGCTCCTGGAGCCAACTGTGCTTTCTTGTGGGCACCACCCAAAAGCATGAGACTCACAGGGTTGTGAGTGTTGTCAACTCTCTCATCCTGAAACTGAGCAGGCTCTTTAGCTGGGAAGTAAATATACCCAAGAGGTCTATTGCATTGTCAGATGCATTTAACACCTGTGAAAAACCCGTGCTGCTGCTGCTGTGTTGCAAACGTTATGTGACAAGGCTGACAAATGACTTAAGCAATGACGTGACTGTTCTACCACATTTTCCAAGGTGGTAAACCAGAGAGGAAAGTGTGCATCATTTAAGAGGTGTTGTTGGGACATCTGGTTTTCATATAGACAAAAATAGATGCTATCAAATGACTGATCAGTAGGTACATGATATTATTTTGTTCCCAGTTGATTATCTGCCACATCAAAACATCCACAGTCATGCAGGCATTAGGCTCTTGTCTTCAAAGGCAAGAGCAGGAGTGGAAATCTTGATATATGAAAAAACATGCAAAGGGCCAGTAGGATGTACCTTTTGTGTATCAACCTGTTCAGGCTACTCTTTTATGTACTTGGGTGTGTAATTCAGATTGATCAGCCAACTCCACATTGCAAGATGGCAGATTTGGTCCATTGCTCTCAGCCCTTTGGAGACCGTGAACCACAACTGCTATGAAGCAGTATTTAAGGAAAGCAGAGTATAAGTTTCCTTCAGAATGGATACATAACCCATAAGTTTTGGGATACTTCATATGTGGGTTGATCTGGACCAAAATAAAAGGTCTTACTTATTTTCCCAGTAGGAGATTCAACTTCTCTACATAGTTAGGAGATTTCCTGATTTTAATTTTTTTTTTCATTTTTCAGAAAGTGAAATAATTTTTCCAGTTAGTGCTGGAAAAGCTTATTTCTAATAAGTTTGCAGCAGGCAGGGAAAATATGGGGAAAGATGCAATATTGTGCAAAAATGTCAGTCTTATGGGTCATATTTGAGTCATGTTGGCTTGAGCCAGACTAACTCATGATGTAAATCTAAAATTCAGTGAGAGATCCAGTTGCTGGAATGTACTTTGCTTTCAAAGGAAAGGTTAAAGATCTTAATAACGCCCCAGCATGTTAAGATTCTGGAGACACATTAATGATACTAAACAGAAAGTTTTCAGCTTGTCCCATCACATCAGTCTAATTTCCACAGAAGCAGAAGCAGAGAAACTTGTTTTGCATGTGTTCAGAAAAAAAATTACTTATTGCTGCAAACTATGGGAAAAGAAATCAAAAATCAGCAGAGAAAATGATAAACAGTAGTCAGCTGTAAACCCAGTCGTGGGAACAGAAGGAGGAAAATTATGAAGCACTTAGCAAATTAAAGAAACCAAATGCAGTTTAGATAATATATCACACTGATTGTAAAACAGCATTAACATCTTCCTTTGTCCAGCTGACAACATAAGGCAAACAAAACCTTTCTTTCATGTATTAATTGCTCGTTGTTCTTGTAAATGAACAATAGCTATAAGCAGATTGAGGAGGGCTATCAGTGCAGCATCAGGTCATGATCACATTTACTGAAGGATGAATAAGAATTGCCTCCAGCCCCTCAGAAGTGTTATATACATTTAGCAACAATGGCAATACTGTGCCAGAATAAATTACTTATGGAAATCTATGAAGCCCATTAGGCTATATTTTTGCCAGTTTTTGTCTCAGAACAATCAATTAGAGTCTTCAGCCAGAGAGGGGATTTTTCCTTTAGCTTAAAATGTAACTAAGAGTCAACAATTCATTGCATTTGCATAGGGAAAAGACTTAGATATATTTTCAGGTTCTGTATGGTTAAAATGCATGTCTTGTCAAATTAATTCAGCCATAAGCATACTGCAAATAATGTGCAAATCTCTTCTTCCTTATTTGCTGAGTTACTTAATCTGTTTTTTCTTTTAAACTTATACTTGATCTGGTTTTCTACACTTCTTTTACCAACAGATAAAAGACAATTATTTCTGTTTGCCATCTAAAGCCTTTCAGCTAGCAAAACAATTACTTAAACTCTACCTTCATCTGACATAGCTGTTGACGCAATATGTGGAAATTTACAGCTGCTGCCAAGAGTCACGGGGTTCACAGAAAGTACAAATACTGAGTATACACTTATCAAAGTAAGTGGGAGAGAAAAACAGTAGAATACGTAGATACTGAAATACATCTTGTCTCTAAAAGGGAAGAAACCCTCGTGTTTCATGGAGATGTTAGAATAAGAAGTTCTGCCTCCCACAAAGGCTTGAGAAGCATTTATAAAATGCTTAGCTGTGGACAATCACAATTTTCAGTGGAGTCAGTGATAAGCCTGTCTGGATCAGTTACCTAATAACATAAAAGTAAGGCAAAGAAAAGATGATCTAAGTTTAGCAGTAGCGGGGCAACCCACCCATGTCAGTAAGGAAGGGTGCTGATACGCAATTTCAGGTCAATGGCTGGGGTCTGGAGTAACTTCAGTGAGGTTCCGTGGCCTTGGATTTGACACATGCTTTATTTCTTCATTTCAAACTCATGGAGGCCCTTTTACAACCCCTCTTTTGCACTGGCTTGCACAGTCATATTTAAGATATCCTGGCAAAAAGACTCTGACAGGAAAATATACACAGATTGACAGTATAAAGCAATTACTTATTGGCTAATGCACAACATTAAAAAAAAGCATAGCTGAGATTTATCGAGCTGTTTGGGTAAGTGTTAGTGTGCTCACCATCCTGGATGGAGCAGCTTTAATAAAGAAAATGTCAACTACACCCCTAAATGTAACGTTATCATCACTGAAATGGTGCAAGTTATTCCTGATCACCTGTTTGGTCACGACCTTTTTTTGGCAACGACTGAATGCAGAAATCACCGCTAAAAGGAGAGGAGATCAGACCTAAAATGCTTATGAAAATGCCTATGAAAAGCGGCATAACTTTGAACTGAGACAGTCCATAGTTTGGTGCGTGCGTTTTCCTATTCAAGCACCACATTGCTGCACTGCTGATCACAGAAAGAGCAAGCTTCAGAGTGGTGTTCATCTGGTGTTGTGACTATTTTAATGCTTTGCTTGTCATTTCTGCCCTTCCCTAATACATTTGAATCTGGGGTGAAACAATTACTCCTGTGACTTCACTTGTTTGATATGCTTTCCTACTTATGTAACTTCTTAATTTCTTAGAATCATAGAACCATGCAATCATTTAGGTTGAAAAAGACCCTTAAGCTTAACTGAGACCAACTGTTAACCTAAAACCGTCAAGTCCACCATGCCCCTAAGTGCCACATCTATACATCTTTTAAATCCCTCCAGGGATGGACACACCACCAGTTCCCCAGGCAGCCTGTTTCAATGCTTGACAATCCTTGCAGTGAAGACTTTTTTTTCTAATATTCAGTCTAAACCTCCCTGGGTGCAACTGGATACATCTCCTCTTGCCCTGTCTCTTGTTACACAGGAGAAGAGACTGACCAACCTCCACCTTGAAACACCCTCTTTTCAGGTAGTTGTAGAGAGTGATAAGGACCCCCTGAGCCTTCTTTTATCCAGCTCCCTGAGCTGTTCCTCATAGGACTTGTGCTCCAGACCCTTCTTCAGCTCTGTTCCCCTTCCCTGGATTTGCTCCAGTACCTCAATGTCCTTCTTGTAGTGAGGGGCCCAGAACTGGACACAGCACTCGAGGTGTGGCCTCACCAGTGCCGAGTACAGAGGAACAATCACTGCCCTGGTCCTGCTGGCCACACCATTGCTGACACAAGCCAGGATGCCACTGCTGTTCTTAGCCACCTGGACACACACTGGCTCATGTTCAGCTGGCAGTGACCAACACTCCCAAGTCCTTTTTCTAACGGGCATCTTTCCAGCCACGCTTCCCAAAGCCTGTAACTCTGCATGGGGTTGCTGTGACCCAAGTGCAGGACCCAGCATTTTGCCCTGTTTAACTTCATACAATTCTCCTTAGCCCTCCTTTTGTTGCTGATGTAGCTATAGAAACATTTTTTTTTTACTTTTATGGCAGTAGCCAGATTAAGTACTTGCTAGGATTTGGTTCTCCTAATTTTCTTCCTACATAACCTCATGACATCCCTGTAGTCCTCCTGAGTTTCCCACCCCTACTTCAAAAGATCATACTCTTTCATTTTTTCCTGAGTTCCAGAAAAAGCTCTCTGTCTATCCAGGCCAGTCTTCCCCACTGGCTCATCTTTCATCTCATGGGGACTGCCTGCTCCTCTGCCTTTAAGATTTTCTGCTTGGAGAACATCCAACATTCTCAGGATTGTCTACCAAGGGACTCTGTCAACCAGGCTCCTAAACAGGCCAAAGTCTGCCCTCCGGAAGGCCAAGGTAGCCATTCTGCTGGCACCCCTCCTTATTTGCCTGAGAATTTTATGATCGCTGCACCCAAGGTTGCCTCCAGACATCACTTCACCCAGCAGTCCTTCTCTGTTCACAGATAGGAGGCCCAGCAGGCACCTTCCCTAGCTGTCTCCCTTACCAGCTATGCCAGGAAGTTACCTTTCACACACTCCAAGAACCTTCTGGACTGTTTCCTCTCTGCTGTGTAGTGATTTGAGCAGACATCTGCTAAGTTGAAGTCTCCCACAAGAACAAGAGATAGTGATCGTGAGAATTCTCCCAGCTGCTTATAGAATTTGTCATACCTAGGCTAGGTTCAGTCAGGACTTGGAAATCTCTGAAAAAGGCAGTTCTCCAATGAAATCCATGAAGGAGAAACCCTTACCTGATTTGTCCTGAATGTGGCTAGAACAGATGGTGTGTAGTGTCAGAGTTAGAAAACTCCATGTTGCTGACTGCAGAGTTCAAACTGTAGCAACACTGTGATTTGGAAAACTCTTCATAGGTTGCATCAGGAAATCTGTGGTTTTATATGTTGCAATTTTTATTTGTGTGAGAAACACCCAGGAGAACGTCATAACTTGCATTTCTTGCATCTCTCTGGTGGCACAGATATAACAGGAGTAAAAGAGCAAGACTCATATGAAATCTGCTAATTTCAGTGTTGGTTGACAGCTCTGTAACCCTTGTCGGTATCTTTGACAAACCTTATGGTATTGCAATTTTCTTGATGACATTTGAAGGGGAGAAAGGCTGGAGTTATCAGTTTAATATGTCATTCAGTATATCAAAATAGTCAAGTAATCTGCCTGTGGATATTTTACTGTGTGTTGTGGTTTGACGCTGGCCCAGCGCCAGGCATCCACGAGAGCTGCTCGCTCACCCTCCCCTGCCACAGCTGGGCAGAGGAGGGAAAAGGGAAAGAAAAATTAACGAACGCTTCACGAGAGAGATAAGGACCAGGAGAAA
>QWTY01004095.1:9721-28718 GCA_008033365.1 Pseudorectes ferrugineus
TCACAGCCCAGAAAGCCAATCAAATCCTGGGCTGCATCACAACTAGCACAGACAGGAGGTCAAAGGAGGTGATTCTGCCCCTCTACTCTGCTCATGTGAGATCCCACCTGGAGTACTCTGCACAGTTCTGGTGTCCCCAACATGAAAAGGACATGAAACTGTTGGAGCAAGTCCAGAGGAGGGCCACAAAATTGATAAGAGGACTGGAGCACCTCCTCTATGAACACAGGCTGAGAAATCTGAGGCTGTTCAGCCTGGAGAAGAGAAGGTTGCATGAAGACCTCATGGCAGCCTTCCAGTATCTGAAGGGTCATACAGGGAAGCTGGAGAGGGGCAATCCATCAGGAACTGTAGTGATAGGACAAGGAGTAATGGGTACAAATTGAAAGAGAGGAAATTTAGGTTAGCTATTAAGAAGAAATTTTTTATTGGGAGTGTTGTGAGACACTGGAACAGGTTGCCCAGAGAGGCTGTTGATGCCCCAACCCTGCTACTGTTCAAAGCTAGGCTGGATAAGGCCTTGAGCAACTTGGTCTAGTGGGAGGTGTCCCTGCCCATGGCGGGCGGCATTGGAACAGGATGACCTTTAAGGTCCATTCCAACCCCTTAACTCTGTCTATATGTCTATGTCTATAATTCTATGATTCAAGAGCTTAATTTAAGTGGTAAATTGAAGTGACAGACATGCTAGACTACCGAGACATCCCTACCAGCTCAGCAAATGTGACACAGGAGGTCTGATACTAACCAGCAGCTTGTGGCCAGGCAGCACGCCTGAGGTGTCTCAGCTGGTGCTGGGTACCTAAATTCAGGAAATGGATTTTCACAGTAGGTGCCTAGAACACATATGTCTGTATATGAGATTAATCCTGCCCTAGGGTTCTCTACTTATTTTCTAGCAATAGAAACTTAGTTCAGTGAAGAAGTTTAGATAAAAATTCTACCTGTTCTCGTAATAGTTACTTGCACAAATAGATGTATTCTAGGTATTCTATGCCATAGAAACATGTAGAGTAGAAGGTTCATATGCAAATTCATATATATTTCTTCCATTATACAGATCAGAGTACTTGCTTTTGGGCTCAGTTTTGACAGAAGTCTAATGCTTGGGAACAAAAAATACCAAAATCCTTTCAGATTGCATTTATGCTGGAGTCATTTGTCTGGGCCAGCAAATTCATCACTATGTTTAGACCTAATAATTGAATGAAATAATTGGCTCAAATCCCTTTGCCCTCAAACCATGACTCCAAAATCTAGCAAAAAGTCCTTAAAGTGTTAACCTGGACGTATGGAGTAGTACCCTAAACAGAAAAATGAAAAAATTGCATGCCCAAAATTAATACAAATAACACGGAATGAAATTGTTAGGGTTTTTTTTGGGTTTTTTTTCAAGATTCTTATTGGAGTTCTATATTTACAAAATCTAAAACCACTACATACCAGGCTCTTATTATTCCTCATTTAATCCATAGCTAACAACACCTACTTTTAAAACAGTGCAACTTTATATTGCTCTTTCATACAGGATGAAAGATGGTTATAAAATAAAGATATATCTAAATTAGGTGTCAGTGTAAGAATATAAAGAAAAGTTTCTAAATATTCATTTATATTTCACAACTGTAGCTCAGGTTTTTACCTCTACTTCCAAATAACCCCAGTGCATCTCAGCTGAATACCTAGACATCTAAGTGTTTAGGAAGGTGATTTGCTTGCTCGTGAGAGGTCCTCCTAAGAGGAAGGATTTTAGAACTTTTCTCAGCAAGAATACTGAGTACTTTATCTTTTGCTCCAACAGGTCAATCAGTAAGTCAGGTCTGCTTTCTTTGCACATCATCTGTAAGTTAGAATGCTGAGGGCTGACTTCTCATGTATTTTTTTGTGTTAAGGGAAAAAGTACTATAGCAGTAAATGATGAGAATATATAAGAAGTTGGTTCTAATCACAGCTATGCAATGCTGTACTCCTGAAAGAAGCATTAAACCCTTAGGGCTATGCTGGAAAATTGTTGTGTGGAGCTGAAACTATGCACTTGCCTTTGTCAGATACATCTTGACATAATATTTGAAATATTTGAGCAAGTGACCTGACCCATTCTAGGCCCAAGTGAGGCACTGCACTTCTATTCAGGGGAAAGTTTATCAATTCAGACATCTACAAGACTTCTAAAGTATTTATGCTTCTACCTAAATTATGAATTTAAACTAAATGTATCTTATCAGACTCTTAAGTGTACTGATGCATCTTAAAGGCCATAAAAGTCACAAATGAACAAAGTTTTGCAGAAAGAGCCAAACACTAAGTACTGTGATAATAGTGTTGAGCTCTCAAAAGCTTAAAACAGGGAAAAGAACATATTGGGGTAGGGAAGAAGAAAGAACAGCAAAAAAAATATTGTAATTTGCAATTACAGAACCAGCAAATACATGCACATTTCTGTCAACTGCTGACAAAGGCCTGGGAACAGCAGAAATCTGGAAATTAGTGGTTGCATTGGAGGTTTGCTGGGTCTGATTAAGTCTCTAGTTTATTTCAAGTTGATTTCATGTTTCAGGAACAGCAGAAACTTTAAGTACTGCCTGCTCAATAGGATAAGACACTCCCAGACTGCAGAGTAGTGCTTTTTATCAGCAGAGCCTTCCAGAATGCCATCCAGAATTTGATTAAGTTTGTAGAGTGAAGAAATAGTATGTTTTCAAAAAATCTTTTACTATAATTATTAGAGAGTTGAGTTTTTAAAAACAACAAAAAAATTTAATTTTTTTGGTGTGAATTTTTAAACGGAATTCATAAGTATTTTTCTAAATAGATATGATCCTAAAATTAATAAAATGTTCTCCTGTTAGTGAAAATCTGTACAATCCTGTATCCCTTGCTTATGCTTCAATAAAGGCCAAAACATCTTCTCCTTAAGCAGCAGGGCTGATCACACTGGAGCACAGAAAAATTTAGATACAGAGCACATGTCATGGTCGACATACATGATGTGATATTCTCTCTTTCTATATAGATCCCCCCCAAGCAGAACCTCTTATTAACTTACAGTCTGAAAAGAGAGGGTGATTAGAAAATAAAGTTTCAGGTAGTAGAGAGTGAATATTACTCATGGATTGGGCAAAAGGTACTAAACAGAAAGATCATCTTACCACATGACAGAAATTATGAGAAAACGTAGCAGACTACTATGCTGTGGCAATTGAGTAGAGATATTGACGTTAGGAAATTAATACTCAGGTGGGCTTTTTTTCCTTAAGGTAGACAAAAATGGATGTAGGCTGCAAAAGCAAAATAACTAATAAAAAAAAAAATGTTCAAAATGAAAATGATCACATCAGAAACAAAACCTGTAGACACAATATCTGACACAACTAAGAAGACGATATGATGTTTATCCAAAGCAAAATGGAGAAAATTACACATAGAATGATAAATCCTTTTGCCAGGATTTATGAATCTTTCAAATTTGGACAATAGGGAGTAAGGAACAAAGACATGGGGAATGACAAGTATTTGAAAATAAGCTACGTATTTGTCTAGTTCAAGAAAGGCAAAATAGCTGCCTAAAAAACTACAGACTTTGAACACCAAATATATTTTGAAGCAAAGAGGAAAGAAAGATGTATAAATCTCTGTGAAACAATAAAATCTGTCAATGACAGAGCTAAACTAACCCATCTGATATCTCTTCCACAAGAAAGTTTTTTGGGTTTGTTTTTTTGGTTGCTTTTAGGTAACAGAGATGGGATATAGGCAATGTACTGTTTGTTATTCACTCATGGGAGATTAGAAATTGAGATAGATAAGAAGGCAAATAGTGTAAGCTTTGGAAAGGAGCCAAGAGAATGTGGTAAATGAACTAAGAGAATTCTTTGGTTGAGGTTTTCTTGGGGTTTGCATTATTTCACTAATAACTTGGAGCGAGAAAGTAAGGCTTGTGATAATGAATGCACAGGTGACATGAAGTTTGAAGTTTCTGCCAAGGTCAAGGGAAAACTGTCAAACATGAACAATGCACTAAAGCTTAAGAGACAGCTAAATAGTGCAAAGCCAAAGGATCTCACCTAGGAACCAAATGACAATTTCTTCTATTATTTGGGGCAAAAGTGGGTAATAAGTGAGGTCTATGGACTGTATTATCAGATACCAAAACGAGTCATAAATCTTTCTTCAAACATGTCAAAAGAACACAAAGTTCTAGACACTTTGAAATACTAACAGATAAATAAACAATATAAAAGGAAAACAATGGCAGAGAAGTGAAATGCATTCTTTGCACTCTCTGGATGAAACTGGGGTGATGTCCCTTGCGAATTTCTTCTTTCTAAGGGGTTTTGTCAAGGATTCAGTTTGAAGCAGTTTCAGAACAAATAGTCAGAATGAAAAGTAAACCACAAAGGCCAGACAGCATTCAGCCATGGGTTCTAAAGCAACTCAGGGATGAAACAGCTGAATTATTAACAATGGTGAATATAAATTCTCACCTGAAACTGCCTTGGTGCCTCAACATAGGAGGGTGTCAATTTTAAAAAAGCATCCTTCAGAGAGCAAGGGACAAAAACAAATCTGTAAGATTGTCATCTATGTTAGACAAAGTCTTATAAACTAGAATAAGGAAATTACTGCAGACACACAAATAATTATGATCTACTTGAGAAGAATAAGCTTGGCTTTTACAAAATAATCCTTAATTACCAACCCACTGAAGTCCATAGAAAGAGCAAATATGCATATGGATAAATGTGATCTGCCTAATATAATCACTTAAGCTTTCCATAAGGCTGTGGAAAATATTCCTCACCAAAGGTTTTTTATGTGATGAAGCCTTCTGGTGCATGGAGGGCCCTTAAAGGGTTAAAAGAGAAGCATTAGACAATGTTGAATTCTAACGGTGGAAATCTGCAGTGGAGTTGTTCTGATACCTGTAATGTTCAGCACACTCATAAGCTGTACGGGAAAAAGGGTGAGCAGAGAGACAAGAAAGTTTGCCGATGGTACTAAATTATTTAGAGTGAGTGGTAAGGATGAGAGAGCACTGTGAAGAACTGCAGCAGAGTATGTCTTATGAACCTGAATGACTGAAATTAAGTGTAGATAAATGTAAAGTGCCACATGGGGAAAAGAATATCCTAATTTCACATAAAAATGATGAGCTCTGAGCTAACCATTACTATTCAGAAGAGAGACCTTAAGATTATAATAAATAGTTCCATGAAACAGTCATTTCAATGCTCAGTAGCAGTTAAAAAGTAAATTAAATGCTAGTACAGGAGTACAGAGAAAAGAGTTATGCCACTGTAAACAATGCTTCATCTACAGTTTGAACGTAACATGGAGGTCCAGACCCTCATCTCAAAAAGGATATAAAAAAGGAACTGAAACTTTTGTATGAAGAACAACTGAATAATCTGTAAATTTTTGATCTGGAAAATAAATCACTTTATTGGAATATGAATAAGGTCTACAAAATCACAAAGCAGTTGGAGAGAATGTAGGAGGGATCAACTTTTCACAGTTTCTTTCTGGCTAAAGGTATACTGGCCATCAAATGAAGGTAAATTCAACACATTCAAAACGAGAAGAAGCTCAGCAAAGGGGCAGAAATTTATACTATTTATTACCACAATCATAGGTACTATAGGCCTGTGTATTTGTCTAAGAACGAAAGCTGCAAAAGCGATAGAAAAGGATCCACTGAGGGTTGCTAAATACACAATACCACATGTGACTCAAGAAGTCTTTCAGCTGAAACTAATTAGAAGAGAGAAGTGTTTTACATGGAAGCATTATAAATATTCCCTCCAATTTTATTCTTCCCCAGGCATTTCCTTGTGAACAATGTGGGCGACACAATGGAAGGATCTTTCATCTGATTAATTATGGCCATGCTTAAATTCTTCTTATTCTGTTCTCTGCAGTACAGGCACATATTGTTGAGTCCCTGCTATATTGCAATAGGAAAGATAAACTTGACCTTCATATATCTCAACTTCATATGTTTCAAAATCTTTTTCCTCCATCAGAAATAAATAAATATTAATGCTACTTTATGAGGCATTAGAAAATCTCCCTGTTTATTGTATAGGCAATTCATCTTTATAGCCCTAAAACATGGAAGGGGTATACAGAAAATACACTCATATGAAGCAGGGAAACAGGAAGTCTGTCTTCGTAGAGAACCACAGATGTACTTAGTACACAGGACACAAAGCAAAAAAGAAAATACCTTATGACTACTGTTTCTAAAATCATTGAATAAAGTAAATGCTGACAAGAAAAAGATGTGATAAAAATTGCAGTGGTTATCAAATATCCGTTACTAACATGAGGATAGAAGCTGGGAAGAGGTTTCTGACCAACATCAGGGAGGAAATTATGACATAAACTTCAAACAGTTAGCAAGGCTAGGAAATGTAACTCAGAGGCGAGCCTTCATTTGTCTAAGTTCTTACACAAATGTAGCTGCTACAAAATTGGTCACACAACCAGGTATTACTATCTAAGAGGTCTCTGGTAGATCCCTTTCCTATGCACATATGATTGGGTTTTTGTTTTGGATTTTGGGACTTTTTTTAACTGATAAATAAATTTAAAAATAATATATAATCTCACTTTAGTGAATTTCAACAAGTTTTTTGACCAGATTGTGTCAGAATGCCTCAACAACCCAGGAAATATATTTCTGTCAGACTGCTAGCTGTTGCTTCGATCACAGTTACAGAAAATTAAACAGAACAGCTGTCAAATACCAGGTTGCTTGATGTTTAATTCATGTGCAAACACCTACTTCAGCGGTTTGATGCACTAGGAACTGCTTCCCAGAAGTGATCTCTATTCACAAAGTGAGACAAACAGTGTAAACTTGGTGCCTGAAAATGACTTGGTTTTTCTTGGATAATAATGTCTGATACACTAGAAGACAAAACTACATATTTTTCTTATGATTAACATGATTTAATTTAAACAATATTTACAATTCTTCTAGTCTAAATCCAGGAAAAATAATTCTCTTTAAAGTAATTTAAACTAAAATACAGTTCTTCAGTGAGGAGCACTTCTTCTGTGGTCTGTGAGGCAATGCATGAATATAAAAACAGAGATTTCCTACTCAACTTCATAAGAATTCCTCATATTCAAAATATCCATGTGTATCCATTTGTCAATGACAAATTATTATTATTGGTAGTAAAATTCTTTTTTTCCTTATGAATATTTGCCTATGGACGGAGCTTTTGTTCACAAAAAATCCACTTGTCAGTTTGGACCAAGGATGAACTGCTGTTGATGTAAGCAGACCCTGGAAAATCTAACAGAAATAATAATTTGGAAGGATATTTCCACTATTATTTGTTACAAGTTGCCTAATGATAAGAGGACCCCTCTAGGGGGATTTCCCTATCTCTAAAAACCCTAGGCAGGCTGTGCAGAGAGCAGCATGAAATAGAGCAGAAGGGTGGATAAATAAAAAAGGCAAAACTTTGCAAAAAACCCAAGACATTTAAATCAAATATTGGAAACCAGAAAGAGGATTCAAAGTGAAATCTAGGGTTTCTGCGTCAGCAAATATGGAAGGTGATCTCAGCAGTTGCAACACAGTTGAATTAGAGTGAACACTTTGTGTGTCCAAGAGGTCAGATGAGTGAAGTAGATCTCCAATCAAAATGGAAAATCATTCATATAAAAAAATATATATGTGCCTAATCACTAGGGCTCAGAAGCAGCCTAGACATACTCTGTTCCCAGAGGATCATTTTCTTCACACCCCTAACAGCAGAACATGAAGCTGAGAAGGGATGTCTACAGTCATTAATGAAAGGGCTCTTGAGAAAAATGCAGAGGGTGCAATTATTGGGAAATGAAGAGAGGCTGCTGCTGAAGGTAACGTGTATCGCTGAAGGCAAAGGAGGGTAAAAAGGAGATGTCTCAGAGAATTATTAACAATGAGGTTGTAGTCAATGGGATGACATCTGCAGGTAAGGAAGAAGAAAAAGCCGCCGACAGTAGGCAGGAAAGCTGTCAAACAAGGACAAATACTGCGGATGAGAAAACCGCTGTAGTATCAATGGGAATAAGTAGGAATGAGCAGAAAGAAATCCCTTAATGAATATGAATGGAAGCTGTACTGACACGGGTAAGAATTAACATTTTCAATTACGGTAAAGAGCAATAGAAAATGCACTTCTATTGTTTAGAAGTCTTTCATACACACACAGACACAATTTAAATTTTTATAGGCCTTAGACTGTAATAGAGTATGTTGTAGCAGAACTTTACATTCCTTTGCCCTTTTTTTTTTTGGTATTATTTTCCTACTCAAAATTTTGCTTCCTCCCATAGATCTGGTTCTTTAAACGCAGAAGATATTAATTACTGTAATTTCTACTCTACACGCAGCTGACATTTTCTTGTCAGAGACAGATTTTTTTTTCATACAAATCGAGAAGACTAGATAGCACTTGGGTTTTCAGTTTCCCAGGTGTATTTCCAGTTCCCAAGTGTATTTCCAGCTCCAGACTACACTATGCATTACAAGGTACTTCAGTACGTGAGTGGACAACAGCAGTTTTACAAAGGAAAATAAAAACCTCTTCTCCTTAGCTATTTAAGTTTTTTTCCAAGGAGAGATTTAACACTTGAACAAGTTTCAACACCACTCCAGGCAGTATGATATGAAGTAATTTTAACATGATTCGGTACATTAGGTTTAAGGAATAAGACTTACTTCTTTGCTACAACATTGTCCAAGTCTCTTGGCTAAAATAAACCACTGGACATAAAGAAGACTTGTTATTTCTGTAATAGGAGGCCATATTTCCTGCTTAAATTCATGTCCCCCAGTATAGCTTGCAATCACAGTGGTTGTACAGCCACAAAATTCATAAAAAATCCAGAAAGCCTGGTATTTAAAAAGAAAAATAAAAGTATAAAAATAATGGGGAATTCCTAGCTACTTTTTTTTTGAAGATCAGACATTTTATGGTTGCCTGAATACTGAATTGAAAGCTTGACAAAAGGGAAATAACATTTTTAAATAGTGTTCCAGACCCTGACAGATGAATTTCATGGAATTTCATGGAATTTTCTATAGCTTTAAAAATGAAGTTATTTTCCTCCATTTTTACTCAATCATATCAAGTACAGAAGCAAAAAGTTTGATTATATTTGGTCAAGAGTTCTATATCATAAACTACATGCATGTTTTGTCACCCACTCTATGCATTTTTTTCTAGTGCTTCTGAAATGTAGAGTCCCACAGATATTTCATATTTATATTTTTCTGGTTAGTGAGATGGAGGGACCCCATGTGTATCATTAATATTTTGTTGGTACTGTAGTTTCTGTTATGTTGTCTTCTTTGTCCATAGATACACAACAGGAAATGGAACAGCAGCCACAAGTAATATCAGTTTGTTTCTATCTTAGTATCAGGAAGAATTCAGGCAAAGGCAAAAGACATCCTGAAATGCTCTGTGAAATTCGCCTTCACTGACTGGGGAGACTAATTGAAAAAAAAAATGTAATAGTCTCTTGATTTGGCTAGGTCACTCTTTCATTTCTCTACTAAGTCTTCTGACATGGTTGCTGCAGGGGATGAATTTTTGAAGACAAATCTTGACTAAAAAGAACTGATCTATCATATTATATTCTGTTTATTATCAATGAACTAGTCAAGTAGCTTTATATATATTACTTATATCTCATTATTACTCTACTATACAGTCATATCCAACTGCAGACACTTTTAGAAGAATAGATTTATGGTTTTCTCTGTTCCACGTCTTTATACACCAAAAATATATTTTGTGAAAGTCATCAAATCAATATATGCCTTGTAATTGTTTTACGATCACGAGATCTAACTGGTGCTTTATTGATACACTATGACCTTTGACTAGTGAAAAAGGGACTCCTGAACTATTCTATTAAACTGCTCAAAACTTACTATTGTGTGATGCATCATCTATCAGAATTTATAATTACTTTCTTAGGTATTAAAATTTCAACTTTAGCTTTTTTCATTTTTGCTAGAGTAATAAAAAAGAAAATGACACTACACCATCCTTGCCTTGAGGATCTATAACAAAAATTCAAATAATCAAAACTAATTCTCATTACGTTATTACCTTCTGCTCTTCTCCAGCTTTTATAGGCATGTGATTTAGCAGCGCTACTTAACTCAAAAAAGCACGCAAGTAAGTAGCACTCTGAACTTACAGAAAAAAAGTATTTCTACCTTTATTTTAAAGACTTTTAAAAAAAGCATAAAATCCTAATCAATTTCTGTATAGTATTCTTTATGTCATAAAAAATGATGACAATTCCTTCTAAGTGTATAAGGCATAACAAGAAAAAGATATTGAAAGGTCACAGGCTGTCTGATATTGCAAACTACTGCTCAGTCTATTTCAAACTGATTGACTTTTCTCTAACTACTGTCTGTCTCTTCTAGTCTTTGCTATTTTCTCAGCCATGTTTTATAGATTGAAGTTATGTCTCCAGTGCTCAATTATTTATGAAAAGTGTACAGTTTAACTAGAAGATAGTGTTTGATTTCCTTCTATTCCAAACAGAGTCCTCAGGTTGAGGGGAAAAAAGTTCACTTTTTAGCTCTTTGTGCCATCTGATCATTTTTAATACCATTGTAAGAGGAGACATATCTACTCCACCCAAATGACTGTTTAATATTCTCATTAAAAATGTACACAGAGATAATTTTATATGTGCATGTACTATTTCAACTTTCATAATCCCAACATGCCTCATGAACTATTTGAATACCATCTGGCATAAAGCAGTATAGTTTCCCATTCCTAAAACAAGAACCAAGTACAGAGACAGCAATTAAACGTAACCACAACAAAAGCTGCAGCAGAACTTGAAGTAGGGGAAGTTGAATCACATAGAATATTAATCAGTTAATCAACCTTAAATTTATTGCCCTTCTCTAGTGAACAGAACCAGTGGATTTTAGACGGTGATCTTCTCCGTTGCATATATGAGCAATCTGGTTCCTGTGAGACCTAAATGCCCAAAAATTCCTAAGTATTTTGGAGGCAGGAAAACTTTTAAGATATAAGATGGAAGTTTTCAGCCCCACAGGACTGTTACTGGTGATAGAGCCCATACAAAATTTCCTTCTACATTAGCAAGACGTTACAGAATATCCCACTGATTCCTTAAATAGTAAAAACATTTAGCTTAAACTTTTTTGTGTGTGTTTGAGCCTGCTTAGAATATCTGACAAATATCTCTCCCAGAGGAGATGGCTGCAAACCATCAACCAGGCAGCCTCTACTGAACCAGGCATGCTCTGTTACTGTCCAAAAATGGTGCAAAGTAAGCTAATAAAGCACTGTGCTGACTTGAGGGCATTCTGTCACACATGAGGGATATCTCACAGCATGAAATAACCTAATGCATAATAATTGCTGAATAATTGATAATTAATGGACATTTACAGAAGTGTTGGGATTTAGAGATGGTGCTTTAACCTTCAAAACCAGCCAAATAGCAACAGTATTTGTAAGACTTTATACTATTCTCATGAAGCACAAGTATTTCCACATGATTTTGTTCCCTCATCAAACACATTAACTTTTGCCCATACTTCTAAGTACAAACATGGAAATACACTAAATTATTCTTAAAGGATTTCAGCTTTGCCCTAACTGTCAGCTTTTTCTCATGTTTTGTTTTTTGCTGTAGGAAACCAGAAGAAAATTCTTTGACATTTACACTTTTTAAGTCATTTGCTTTAAGCCCCATAACATCATATTCACTCTTGACCAGCTTAACAGTTTTCTCTAATGGCTATCTTCCTTGTAGACAGTTCATTATTTTTTATACTAACAATTCAATTTCTACTAATTTCCCTTATTTTCCAGATTTTTTTGTTCAGAAGTTTGACTTCCTATTTCTAATTCATAACTGCTACTGAATGCTGAAACTTTTAAACAGAGGAGTACTTTCAGCAAGGTCTCTGAAATCACTTGAGTGCATTTGGTGCACTTTTCCTTCCAACTCTTCTGTAATTTATAGTTAGTGTTCGCTAATAGTTTTCAGAAATGCTGCAGTGTCACACAAGATTATTTTTGGTTTACTTGCTTGCAGACTGATGTCTAGTGCAAGAAGTTTTTAGTTACACTGATTCAGTCAAGAGTAGATCTCAAGTGATGAAATTATCCTCCTGTACTTAATAGGAGAGTTTTTCCATTAATCTAGGAAAGGGAAACTTGGGTACGGAATCATAGCACAGTGAGTGCTGCATGGTGCATCATCCATGCCATAGTTAAAAATGTACATTTCTCAAAGTAACTTGGGTTTCTGAATATGCACCCTTGCTTCCCTCATACTTCAAATATTTTTATGCTGTAACTGTTCCTATTTTTCCTTGCATCAAAAAACCCCCAAATTTCTAAGCCATTTGGATGTGGTTGAAAGCTTATTTCTAGGAAATTAGGACTATATATATGAAAAAAAGAGTATATTTATATATACTTACACATAAACATAGATGCATATATATATAGTAAAAAGCCAGATGGATTTATTCTATTGGCATGTAAGTGTTCTAGTACTTTATAAAAAGACAGCTAAACCACAGAGACTGTTAAGACTTTCTTTTTAAGAGGAAGTGCAATGGTTTATAGACTCTGGGCATACTTGCACTCCAGCAATTTTAACTTTTTCTGTCACTGAGCTTACTGTGTAAAACGACTGTTTAGCCTCCTGCATTCCACAAAATAATGAGGAGAGCGCCTTTTCTACTGGAGCTGTATTTCAGCCATACATTTACTTTCTGCATCCATTTAAAGGGAAGGCACTGCCTAGAGACTGTAGGATGAAACCTAATTACTTTGCATACAAGTTCTTATTATAGCTGTAAGCTTTTTTAGTCTTACTTTATCTATGTCTGAACATGATGGGAAGGATTTTTCTATGGCTTGGTAGAGAATTCCAGGAAAACGGCATTTGACTATGACCCACTGACCAAGAAAAATTGTTCTCACATTAAAATACTTTAATTTTTATTTTATCTCCTATTTAAAAAAAATAAAACCAACCAACCAAAAAAACTTCCAGTTCTACCTTTGTTTATTTTACATTTTCATCCTTCAATAAAAATTAATTTGTAAAGAAACATTTGTTTTATTTTAAATAAGCTGTATTTTAGAAACACCGCCATCTTGATTACTTGCATTCTTTTCCCTTTTCATGTATTATTTTACACATAAATAAAAAAAGGGTTGCAAAACTATCAAAGTATTAAGGCTAGTAGTTAAGTTCTATACCTATGAGACATAATCTGGAAGCTAAATTAACAACCCTAGCTATATTACAATTCATAAAAAGATAACGTTGCCACTTGCCAAAAGAAATCATCATTTAGCCTTGATCTCCTATCACCTCTAATAAGACATTTTGGTGTTAGGAAGTAACACAACAATAATTTAATAAACTTAATGGGCTGCATAAAATTCCACTAACAGTATTTTAGAGAAGGTTGTAATAATGTAAGAACATAGAAATAGCTCATGAGAAAACTCATGTGGGTATTAGGAGCAGCTAAATTTAACTTGGTAACTTATGGGGGAAAAGGCCTTACTGTTCCACTTGTGTTATTTCTAGCGTCTTCTCTGCTCAAGCATTTGAACCTCACGTGACTGTGATTATTGACCATTTGATGCACCATCAAAAGATCTCTCAGAGCATGTATAAAGGATTTTACACAAAATTTATTCTTCATCTGGTCAGTTACACTAAGAAAATGCCACTGCTCAGAAAAGGATCAGAGACATTTGCTACAAGACAGGTGGGTACGTTCAGCATCCTGACATCTGCTATATGCATAAACAACACCACACACTGATAAACCATACTTAAGTGTAAATCCCTCTTTTTGCTTGTTTTCCTGCCCTCCTTTTAGTGCCTCCCAACAACGTCAAAACAAGCTTACCACTGCTGACCACGCTTGGCAGAGGGTGAGAGGTTTCAGCAGGACACTTGAATACCTTTATAGAACGCAAGTTTAATAAGTGACACTTAATAAGCAGAGGGATTCAGATGCAGTCTTAACTCAGAGATTATTTCTTTTAATTCTTTTGTTATACTTGCCAGTTGGTCATTCAAGAAGGACATAGGTAGTGATACCTACCTCTCTGCTGATATAGTATTAGGGTGATAGGTGGACAGGGAGCACAGTATGGGAATGGATGTCTTAGGGGAATGAAGGTCACAGGGAAGAGAGGGCACAGCCACAGGATAAAAATCTGTAGGAAACTAGAATAGTGTTCAGCTGCCTAAAGGAGGAAAAAAAAAACAAACCAAAACACAGTATGATGGAGTGCTTTTCCATACTTAAAACCAGACTGACCTAGCAATATATTTATAGTTTTTCTGACTTCACTTCAGTTAGGGTCTTTACATCCAGGAAGCTATGTCAAACAGAGCAAAAAACATACCACATGTCTGTGTGAGAAGTCACTACAAATCACTGTTTGTATTTTCATTTAAGTGTGTGGCTACCCTTGATGATAGCAATTGGACACAGCTCTAAAGCAAGTAAAGGGAAGCACCAATAAACCACTCCAGCTCTCTGATTGCACCTACCTTACATGAGGCACTCTGTATAAATTAGGCACAGATGTGGGCTAGAGTGCAAGGTTTTCATCATCATGAAGAGAAGACCATGTCACATACAAGTGATTAAGCCTTATGCAAGCTTGTTGTTTTAGGCACCTCAAGGAAGTGACACTCTCAGATACTTGTAAATCTTTTTTTTCACTGTTATCCTTAAGAATGAAGATAGATTGGAAAATACACTTTTTAACAGTACATTTTTCAACTCACTTTTAAAAAAAATATTGTAGTTGAGACAAAAGGTCATTATAAAGCAGAACACTCGCTTTAAATTCCTATGTTTCTGTGAGTGCATGTGCTTAAAACTCCTTGAAACATCAGGGTTAAATAGAAGGGATTATATATTGAAACCACTGGAAAAAAGCAGTAATAGTGTTCCATTTAGAAATATATCTGGAGAAAAGTTCCCATTTTTCCATTATCTAAGAGTTGCTTCCCACCTGGACATGAAAAGGAGGATGGGATGATATCTGATGCTACTTATACAGAAATAAGAAGCAGGGAAAAGCAAAAGCAAAGATGTTCCCATAGAGAAGGTTAATAAAGCAACTCATGAGGTTTCCAGGTTAGATACAGTCTTGGTGTGGATGGTGGACTGCACAGACACTGTGACTGCTTTTCTTTTATGTGACAAGGAGCACAAATGGCACAAGGTGGTGTTAATTGCTACATTCTCTTAGCTTTTGTAGTATGTGACACCTGTCAGACAAAGACATGAAGTAGGTTCCCTACAAGAAAGGTTCAGAGAGTGTGGTAACCTTGGAAAACAGACCAGCAAACAAGGACCTGAGAAAAGTCACTGAAGAAAATAGAGAGGTCGGTAACACCTCTTCACTCTCCTTAAAAAAAAAACAACAACCCACAAAACAACAACCAAACAAACTAAGAATAAGGTTTGCAGGTTTAGTAAGAGAGGAATGAATCCAGTATCTTGCTATAAGCATTGTTAACATGCGCTAAAAGGCCTTTGCTTATGCTTTAGTTTTACCCCCCACACTGCTTTGTATGAATTAGTCACATCAGAAACTCAGACTCTAATTCTTTGGACTCCAGAATCCATAAGTCATTCCCTCATGAGGCTTGGTAGTGCATCATCCCAATAGTCAAGCTCTCTGCTTGATTCTTTTAATTCAGATTAGGCTGACCTAGGGACAGTTATGTTCTGCTTTCCTGTTCCTGACTTCTGCTCTGCCACTGTCCCTTCTTCAGCATAGCTTTGTATTCCTTTAAAATCCCTTCACCTTTGGCATGTACTGAGCTAAGTGCACTTCCAAGAGTCATCAGTCAGTTTCAGAAGTTATCAAAGTGATTATCAAACCGCTAAAAAAATCCAAGGTCCTTCTGACACTTGAAATCAGTAAATATCTAAGAGATCTAGCAACAGCCCAGTTAGCTTTTCCACCCCTATACAAAAACCAGTGGAATTCAGTTTCTGTTGATTGTTAAGGACTGGTTAAGACACCTGGGACACTTTCTTTCTGCCTCCCTTGGGCTTATTTTCTGCGTAACTGATGAATCTCTGAGTTCTTTTGTTGTGGTTCCAAATGTCTTTTTCTGTTTCTATATTTGGCTTTTTTTTTTTTCAGACCACCTTGTCTCACAGTTTCTGCTCTCATTTTGATGCCTTGACTTGCCCACTGAATTATTTTCGCACAACTCTTTATGTGACTAAATGGTAAATGGTCTTCAGTATACAATTTAGGAATACATGGTAAACTATACTGAGACTATAAAGAGTATAAATTTAGCCCAGACTAGCTCACACTACATTCATACAAACTTAAAGTTACTTTCAAGCATAGGTGTGCATATATGTATATTAATAAATACAGTTTATTTTTTAAATAATTTGTAATTTAAATATAAAAAAGGAACAATTATTTTGCTGCAGAATGCCACAGTCGATTTTTTGTAAAATACATTATAACAACAGATCTACATTTTAAAAATCTTATTAACATAGCAAAAGGATTTTGTTTCAGAACAGCTAGAGTACAATTTCAATTTTTTTCTCCTGCTTTTTTCAGAAATATTAGAGTGTCCACAAACTTTAGAGCATGGTGCAGCTCCACCTTTCATGCTAGTTATATTTGATATTATTTGGAAGTTATAGGCCTACATAAGTACCTCTTAAACGCTGTCAAGGTTTAAATAAATTATTCATAAGGCATTCCTTACTCTCAGATAAGATTTAGTTTCAATAAGCAAGTAATTACTATAGTGATCTAGACCTTTCAATAAGCTAGTAAAGGTGCTGCGGTAATAAAAAGAAAAGGAAAAAAATTTCCAGATTTTCTCACCTCTCTAACCCTGCTACCTCTTCGTCCTCTTCTGAGCACTAATAATCATTGTTTAATTCACCTTTGACTGTGAATAAATACAATGTGTTTTATCATCTTACTCTGGCAAAAACATATCATTACACTCTTTTGCAAATAAAAAGCAGAAGTAAAGACATATTTCTTGTATTAGCACTACTGCAAATTAACCTTCTTTCTCTAACACAGGATAACTTAATTTCTATGGTTACTTTATTTCTTTCTCATCTACCTAGCAATTTGAAAAAGGAATCATTCCATGAATACCAAAACTTTCTCTGCAAGAAATATTAATTTGCTTTTTTCTTTTTTTTTGGGGGGGGACATAAAAGCAAGGATTCTTGCATGGGTACACATACCCGGCAACACTGAGTTAAGAAAAAACAACAATTAGTGGATTCATATGGAAATCAGAGTTCTCACACAGGGTTACTGGGGGAAAGTGTCAGGATTGCACAGGAAGTTGTTCAAATGTCTCAGAAGGAGCTGGGGGAGCAGGTCTTGCTGTGGTGGGCATGAACAGAAATTATCACATTGTCAACCTACATGTGTTTTTGACAAAATCAATCTCCCCCGTGTTAGTAATGTATTAACATGCAATATTGTACTCTAAACACTCACCATCAGAATAGATGGACAGTGTATGGACACACAGTGGACAGACAGCGCAAAATTACTCATCCTTTGAGTACACAGATCCAGAATTAGGAAGCCACAATTTTCCACTTCCGCAGAGCCAAAAAAAGTTGCAATCAGGGTGAGGACTATCGACTCCTGTTTCAAGATCAGACAGTGCATCCCTTGAGCCCTGTTGGGTTAAGTGCTTTAGAGAGACCAAAGATGACACTGACCCTGCTGAGCGGAGCCCGCAAGTTTCTTTTTCCTTTAAACTAAAAGCTTTCACACAGTAATTGTGTTGAGAAATGTACCATCCTTGATCTTAAATGAAATAACAAAGGAAGACATTCAGATAAGAAGTAATCTCTAGCGGCCTGAATATGACCAGGACACATCAAAGTACTGTAACACATTGTTCTTGGGCAGCCTTGCTTCCCTTGGACACTTTCAAAAGGGACTCTGTTGGTGTGAAGTGTGCTTAGGCTGATTGCTGAGGCAGAGTCTGAGGCACAGAGCCTTCATTCAGCCTCACCCCTCATGTTTGCAAAGGTCTACAATAGCTCATTCTGGCAGACTGAGTGGAAGTAAAGCCCAGGCAGGCCCTGCACTGGTATCTCATGTTATCTAAGAAAGGCATTTGCCTTTGCATTACATTTGAATATTTAAAATCTTTCTCTGAAATTGTTTTTTTTCTCCCAGACTAGCCTAACTTCAGACACTGAATTAATATTTCAGCAATTTTAAAGTTTACCTTAAAACTGCTCCGTTACATTATTCAGTATTTCCCTTTGAAAATTCAAAACTTCACAAAATTAGGAGGCAGTCTTCTCAAGAAGAAATAACTTGCTGGAAGTCACTCCTGTTCCTGATTGATCCTCACAAATAACACGTAGTCAGAAGTCTTTGACTGAGCAGCTGAACAAAAACATCCTACCCTGGTACATCTGATTATTACCTACTAAGACTAAAATGCAGATTTCTCCTCTATAAGTTATTGCAGAAAAAAACCCCAAAAAACCCACTTCTGAATTACTAGTTGCCCCCCAAAATTCCAGTGGGTTGAAATATGGCAGAGAAAAAATTAGAAAGTTCTTGGGAATTCATGCTCACAAATTCTCAATTTACAGAAGGAAATTTCTTCAGTGCTCAGTTTGTGTGTGGTGCACGCACACACACAGAAGCCTGGTATTGCACCTCCTCAGTCCAGCAACATTTTCAAAGAAAACATTTATAAAAGAACTCCATTGCTTGAAGACTTCAGCTGAGCAGGCTTAAGCAGCCAAGATGACACCTGAACTTGGCCAGAGTCCTACATCAGCAGAACTCCCTAAACTCTGAGAATTTACATCAATTCATATGCCTTAGCTGTGAGAAGCTTTGAAGTTAAGGCACAAGCTAAAGGGGACCATTGTTTGTTTTGC